>VWYP01002951.1:90790-134022 GCA_013400435.1 Pycnonotus jocosus | reverse complement strand
TTTTTTTTTTTTTTCCCTAACTTTAAGTCAGCATTACGGCATATAAGTTACTCAGAAAACGTAAAAAAATAATTAAAACTTCATCCTAAATGCCAGACAGCCAAACTAAATGTGTTTCATATTTAGGAGCTTTGATTAGCTTTATCAATGTATCGAAGTGTGCTTCCTTACTTATGTTTCTGCTTTCTCCCTAGTTCTCGTTGGGGCTAAAGGGAAACTGCTAAAATATCCTTTGAACCTCTTCTTATAAGATATATCAGAGATCTCAGAGGAAGCCTGTTATCCTTATTCTTCCAGCCAAGTTCTGTAGCCAGAGGAACTCTGGATAACTTCAATAAGCTTTACTATAACTTTAGGGTGCTCATCTGGTTTTCTTGTAGGCTGTAAATTCTCCACTTTTGTCCACTTATTTCCCTCAGTGTATCAGCTAAAGTAAATACCTGCAGTTGCCCTGACCAACATACTATCTTCATTCAAGATATGTATTAAAATTTCTGACTGGAAGAAGCAAAATTCAATATTGCAATATTATTAATAATATTGGGTTCTGACATGGAGTTTTGCCTCTGAAAAGCATTTAGCTTTTCAGCTAAATGGTTTTTTTTCGGATTCTTGATATGCTTGTTTTGCTGCTAGTGTAGCAGGTGTTTTTCTTAACCATTTTTAAGGAGAAATCCTAAGTTAAGAGGAAATGAGCACTCAATTATTTAAATTTCCTGAGATTAGAGAAAGAACACTTTGCCAAACAATGCCTCTTCACTTCAAAACCTCTCTCCATAAATTATGTAAGGGGATCTTATTAAAAGTCTTTAAAAATTTCCTATTAAAAATGGTTGATTGCAGTCCAGACCATCACAGCTTTTGTGCTTTCAGTGAAATACCACAGCTGTCGCAAAGAAATATATTGTGAGACAAAAGGTTTTGTTTCCTTAGTCATAAATTATTTTTGTGATATCTGAAGTAAGATAAAACTTTCACTTATGTTTGAGTGAAGGAAGATTCCAGTGATAACTTGTTCAAAAATCTATAAAAAGAATATAAGAATGTAGATCTAGATAGCAAATTAGAATCAGACTTCCTTTTTGTTTAAGGAAAGCAATTATTTCTGAAGTCAGTGAAGATTATAACCAGGGATAATAGCATAACTTTGCAAAGCACTGTGCCTTTATCTCAGTAGAACCTGAAGCTTTCAAGTCTAACCTTTGAGAACTCTACAACAGAAACCTTTAGTGTTGGGCGGTTTTTAAACCAAAGTTAAACAATAGGAAGTGGTCTGTTTGCTAATTGTACTATATTATATTATGCTGTAACTATGATACATTACATTAGATTACAATAAAACAAAAAAATAGACCTCTTTTTATACTGAAAGAAGCATTAAACAAATTTGTTTTGACCATATTTGTTTTTCTGTTAGCAAGTGAGTTTCTTTGCTGTGGAATTCTGCGTCTCTTTAGAGGAGAGAGGGCTGTGCATGCACTGAAAAATGCTGTGAAGTATTTGCTGTCAGGACTGAATTCTGCATTCACCCAGTCAAGGAGTAGAAGCATATTCCAGGTATGACCCATGAAAGTAATGAAAAGATGAAATTACACAGCATATATACTAAAAATTATTTGTCAAAATCTTTTGCCAGGTAATTTTGAACAAAAGATATATTAGGACATTCACAATTTGCTCATCCATCATTGTTTTATGGATAGAGGTCAAATTTCTCAGCCTCCTCCCCTGCTCGTTATAGAGATTACTGAATAAAGAAATTCAGCACAGGTGCTAGAACTCAGAATTTGAGACAATTTAGCTTACATATGGGAAAAGTCAATGTGCTTTTTCTAACTATCAATAACATTAATGATTAAGCCAGTTCTCTTTACCTGGTGTCATCTCAAGAGTTTACTCTTTTGAATTTGTTTATTTGTGTATTTAAATCAGGAGTGTACAAAACAAAAATGCAAGATGGCCTTTTCTCCTGTTGTGCAAAGAGAAGTGGAGTATGCAGCCTTGATCCTTTCGTAAGAATTATTGCTGTAGCCCCCAACTTTTTTCCTTTTGAATGATTTTTCTTATAAATCAAAATTCATCTTCATAGTGCTTTTTTCATGGCAGCACATGCTATGCATTCTTTGGGTCAAACCTAGACTGAAAGAGCTACAAAGATAAATATAAATCAAAATAATCAGCACTTGGGAATTCTTTCCTTTGTGAGGATGAAGATATATATTCCATATCCCATATACCTGGGGCAGGGACAAGGTGGGTCAGGGATTTGTGGAATCAGGAGTCGATGCACACAAGTGTGGATGAGATGCCTGAAGCACACAATTCCATGCTACTCCAGCCACTGCCAAAGGATGTGTGGGGCAAGTGGGGGTCAGGGGGGAGCACCTAAAACCTCTGTATCCCTTTAGGGTCTAGCTCTGTGTTCTCACTCATGCTGAATGGCCTTTTACAAGTAATCCCACTGATGTCAGTGAGACTTTTCTGTAATAAAATGCTGTCTGACAAGAATATGGATATCAGAATCTGGCCCTGCTTGTACTAATTCCATTTTAATGAATACTTAAATGGAATTGTTATTAAAAAAGTCTATTTCCTAATATTCAATAAATCAAAACTATAAAATCAGCTTGCCAGTTGTTGCCACTCTAGTCAAAGCCATTTTCTCTCATATTGAAAATAATGGTACATACTGTCTCCATTCAGGAGGGATTAATTGTAATACTTTTATCTACTTCATAAGATTTATTTCTAATAATGAAGAGCAGAGAAAAGTAGGGGGGCTTTAAACTTTTATTGTTTTTATTAAAGCGCCATAGACATGAGATATTCCACAAACACAGAATTCGCTTAACAGAAGCATGTTTCATGAATGAGCAACTTCAAACCAAGGTTTTAAAAATGCATTGTTCATTTCTCTGATCATATCCATTTAATTTTTTAAGAAGGAACCTTGGGCAGTATGTGATAATGCAGAGATGCACATTAAAACCTGCTAAGATTTTGTAGGCTTGTCATCTGATGAAGATTATTGGAGCAGTGTTGTGGTGTGCTGCTGGGGAAGCTACCTGAGATGAGTCCCTGCTGTAGTGAAACAAAGTTGGATCTCCACAGGTAAATGTTTTGGGTTTGAGGTAGTTTCTCCCTGCACATGGAAGAGGACTGACGAGATCTGCTGAGCTTCCATGGTGATATTCACATCGAGGAGCGGGAAATAAGCTTATGATGCTGTTTGACTTCAGTGCACATTAACCAAATAAAAACAAAAAGCAGTGAAAGGAGGGCAAAAAAGAAACTGAATTCACTTCAGTCAATGATAAATATGCTGTTGTATTGAAAGCCTGGCAGAAAAATTCTAGCACAGTATTATTGCCTTGGAATTTGCTAAGTCTTTGATATCCAAATGTCTCACAAGGGTGGGGAGTATTCCGTTCCCTCAAGATGTTCTTCTAGACAACAGGCCAGTTTTCTGATTTTATCCCTTTCTACGTGCTGAGTTTCCAGAGTCTCTAGCTTTGATGCAGTCCTGTAGACAGCCCGATGTGGAGCTAAGGATGCCAACTCCTCCATTGCTCTGCAGCAGCCTACCAAGTTGTTTTTATAAATTACACATTTTCTCCAGCCATAAATATTGTTCCTAAAAGGGATACTGAAATGAAGATAATATGACTTTTCAGTAATAGGTCTTCTAATGTCAGCCATTCTGTTTAAACTGTTCAATTTTCAACAGAATTAAAGATCTATGCAGTATATTCTACCTCCTGCAGACTGCAGTTGTTAAAAGAAAATAAATCACTTAAACAGGGTCATGAGCAACAAAGGCCAACGCGGGTTCAAAGTTTACAGGTCTCTGCATTTATCAGGTAGAAATATGCTACATTTCACTATTTCATAAAATATCCTTTTATGAAAAAGCCATCAATCTTTGCATGGCCTACTAAAACTGATTTCTCAAATGAAAGAAATGAATGATGACACCGAATCAAAAAATCGTTTATGAGTTTATATTTTTGTAAGACCACCATGACTTCCACATACGTTTTCAATTTTGGTAAGGATGTGATTATCATGTGGATATGTTTTACTCCCACCATTTGTACTAAGGGATCTGTCAGAACTGTGTACCCTTCCTTGAGCAGTTCAGGATTTGTTCAGATTTTTTCATTAATCTATAGTGGTTTTTATCCAGTGATCGTTATCGTTTCTGCATATTATCTACAGGTTTTATGGGTTATATATAGATATGTATAAAATCACATCTCTCATCTGCAAGTTCACATTTAAACTAAGACTGCATTTAAATGACTTTGCTATTTCTCAGAAGTTTTTAACATTTTGGTGGAATGATTTTTGCATGATTCCTGTTGCACACTCTACAAAACATCATCTTAATGACAGTTTTTTAGTTATCCTTCAGGTCTTTTCTTATCTTTGCCATGCTTCCTCCAGGATTCTCCAAGCTCTTTAACCAAAAGGACAATTTAGATACTTGAGAACAGTATTGTACATTTGTATTTCAGATATTGTAGTACCACGATGTAGTGGTTTGGGGCAGGAACAATATAAGAAAATACTTCTCATCTGGTAATGACAATACAACAACCAACATGCTGCACTGGAATAAGGAAAAGTGATTTCTGTTCTGGGTAGATGCTGTGGTCTCCCTTTGGGTCTGCACAGAGCAAATGAGCTTTGGCCTTTCCAGGTCTCCAGTGAAAACAGACACAAACAAATGAATATGATTTATTAAGTATCAGTCTCATAAGAAGAAGAATGCATGGGGAAGTTAGTCCAAGCTTTTGAGAAAGAACTTGATGCTTGGATTTTTAGGAGAATTTTGCTCCTTTTGCTATGGAGTTCAATTTTCATTCTTGCACTGGTTTTTAGGCATTTCACTTTTTCTCGTTTATTTAGGAATTGTCTTTCTTTATCTCTGATTCAGTGATGAAAATGCAAAATTAAAGAATGTTCTGTGCTTCCTTTGTAACTGAGAAATTAGACTGTTGGTGAAAGAGGACATGCTATCTAAACATGTATTTATTCCTATCAACTTTCTCTAGTCCCTCCTAGAGAAAAAAAAAACACCAAAAAACAACAAAACCAACCTCCCCCGCAAAAAAACCCCAAAACCCCAAACAAACCCCAAAAAAACCCACAAACAAACAAACTCATGAAAAGAATGGAGTTTAATTGTAATTCTTGGGAAACCCTTTTGCCAAGTCACACACAGAGTGTTTGGTGCAGAGTTGCACTGTGGCTGGCATTTCTTTCCTGCACCTGTGGTGTGGTGAGTCCTTTACCAGCCTGTTTCTGGGTGAGCAGGCTGTGAAACAGCTGATGCCACCACCAAAGGCTCTGGAGAGCCTTACGTGCAGAGAACACAGAAACATCTTTCAATGAGCACTTTGCACTACGCACCAAACATCTTCCCAAAACAAAACGTATCTAGTCTGATTAGACCAAAAGGTAAACAAAACATTCTATTCATTTGGTGATGACCTTATAGGAATTGTTGCTGTTAGAGCAGGCAAGATAGGAAGTTCTGGATTTTATTTTTTTTAAATGTATTTCAGAAGAATGGTACTTACAAGAAATTTGAGGCCTTCTGTTAATGTGTTCCTCAAAGTATCCGGAAAAAAGTTCACAAAATCCTGTCACAGCTCCCTCAGGAGCCAGAATAATGCCCCCAAATCCACAAACTGGCTCAGGAGAGCTCAGTGCGCTTTGCCTTCACATCTCAGTACAGAACTTTGTGGTTCTTGCAGTCAAGGGCCCGTGGCTGATTCATGCATTAAAAATGCTCAAAGTAGCTGGAAGGATCTGAGGCTGTGTGCATAAAATGTAAAGAGCTCATAACCCTGCTTGAGAAGTTGTTCATCACTTAATGGATTCTCTACCTGAGGAAAAGCAGATCAAGAACTCAGCAGCTTTAGGTGTCAAAAAGGCAGTTTCCATTCTAAGTGGAATGAAAGCATTATCTTAAAAGTATCTTAGAAGCACTTTCCCTCCCTTTGACCCATATAAAATCTGTGGAAACCTTATTAAAAGTCCAAGATAGCAATATTTTTTTCAAATGGCTAAGATAGTCAAATTCCATTCTGGTGACCGTCTCCACTGTAAACAGTGTGTAATCTTAAATTTGAAGAGGAAGTCTCCAAAGAAAACTTAATTAATGTGTTCTGTAAGTGCCTGCAGTTTTGCAAGTGCGTTAGGATGGTCACACAGGAGTGTGTCATGATGTGTCATGTAGTTTGGTATGCTGCATCTGATCCTGGCTGTTGGGGGATCACTTGGAAGATGATGGATGGAGCTCCAAAACAGCCTGTCAGAACAACTTGTCCAGGGAAGGCAGGGCAAGAGGAGTGGAAAGGTTCTTCATTGTCTCTTCTTAGCCACTGTCTGACATGCCATGAAATGTAAGCATAATTTCCTTCCCTAATAGAACATTGAATGTTTTTATAATCTGTCATTGATTACCAAAGTGTAGTCATAAGAGGTCTGCAGTTGACCCATTGAATCACACTGTTTTTACAGTGTTTTCAATTGCAATTTTATTAAAGAGTGAAAGATGTTCTGTGAGGAGTATTGAGAGACATCCATTCCAAAAGGAGTGGGAAGCTTGTCTTTGCAATGTTTTAAATTCCACTTCCAACACTAGTAAAGCCAGGGATTCCACCAGTTAATTATGTGCTGTTACATATGTAGCATAATTATACATATGTTGTACATGTAGCAGCGTATATATGTTGTTATCTATATATGTGTATGTGTAACGTATGTACATAATTATGTGCTTGAGTTTCATTAGAAATCGGGTATAATACAGACTAAATACTGAGTGTCTGTTTTCTCTATATCTTTCATTGTTTTAATATGCTTCTGCTGAATACCCCCTTGGTCAACAATGGTCCTCTTCATGACTGTCTCTGCTCATGAAGAGATCTTTTCAGGCTTCCAGTCATTTCTCTGTGGCTCTGCCCCTCTTTGTGCTAAAGGCCCCATAAGTTGTCTCGAAGCAAAAGTTTTGAAGGATATACCCCTCTCTAAGGTACCACAAGTACAGCGTGCTGCTATTGTATGAAATGCTCACAAGTGAGCACAGGGATCTCTAAACTTAAGTCTGCCCTAAACCAGGGCAATGCTCTGCTGCTGAAGAATCCACCTCTCACTAGGAGCTACACTACTGTTGTTATTCTCCCTTGCTCTTTACTTCTAAAAGCACAGTGATACGTGATATGTATTTCTCCTGCTCTGTCCTCAAGGACATACTAATGTGCTGCTGGGTTGGAAATACTTGCTTTAAAAGTACTGAAATGCTGGAAAGTTATTTTTTCAGGATAGCTGCAACCTGAGAACATCTTTTCTTAGGGAAAAGAACAGTTCAGAAACTTCTTAACCATTTAAATGCACTGTGAGGTTTATGATTAAACTTTTTTTTTTAGTTACAATAAATATAATTACATGAGCCATGTATTTCAAATACATAGCGCATAATTATATATTTTTCTTTATTTTCTGAAGAGTCAATTTTTGTGATAAATCCCTTTTTTTTAAACAGCTGTGTCTTGCTTCCATGACTTGGGCATAGGCACTATTTTTCATGTTATTCTACTTTTTTTTAAGTTTACTGTATCTTGTTGTCCTTCTTGCCTGAGAAATATCTTGAGGAAACCATGAGGATCATGGAATCAGACAATCACAAAATCTTTTTCAAGGAAGCTTTGCTTACTTGTTGCTGCTGCTGAACTTTATGTTGTTCATAGCAAGGCAAGATATTGAGAAGTGCTACTGGACAGTTTCAGTTTAGATCCAATCGACATTTTCCTTTCAAATCTTATATTCCTGATATTAACTTGGCATTCTGGAAAGTGAGCATTTTTCACTGAATAGCCATGGTCAGGGGTAATTTGCACTGGTGAGTAAATTTGAGTGTAAATAACATAGAGAAGGATGTTCTTACAAACTCAGAATTCTGCACTCAAAGAGACCTTTAATTGAAACAACTTTTTTAAAAACTTTTTTTCCTCCTGTTAGCATTTGGCTGGATTTTCTGTCAGTTGCCTGGTGTATTGGTGGAGTTCTACATTTGGTCTCCTGCTTTCCAAATCATCAAGAAAACTCTCTGCTTAAAGAGCAATTACGGGGCTGTGCGTGTTCAGTCACCCGGTGGGTTTGAACAAAAGTCATCACTTATGTCGCAGCGTGTGTTAGTTTTGTAAGTGTCGTGTGAAGGCTGACAGAGATCACATTTCTGTGTTTTGCTGCTCGGTCCAGCCCATAACCTCCAGAGGTAATGGATCTCTGCAGAACCTCTCTGGAGCAGGTCACCAAACAGTGCAGGATTTCAAGAGCTGATGGACTTTTATTGCTACAATATCCTTGTCATGGAGGTGATGGGGTTTGGGCTGTGGTTTCAGGTATCAGTGTGGTTTTACATCTAAGGCTGAGCCCTTTTGGTAAGCTGGATATGTTGTTTTTTTAAAGCTTTTTCTTTTGTTCTTAGAGATGAATTACTTCTAAGTAATAGGCTTCTGAGTGTACAGATTCATAAATGCTATAGTGGAAAGACTAAATGCCTATACATGCAGAACAGCTGGATTCCAGCACTGGCAATGCTGTTACAGAGACCTCTAGATCTGAGAAACTCCTGTGAGAAGCATGAGGAATTTATCAGAGCATGGCTCAATCAGAAATTACATGAGTTTGTCGAAGAAAGTGACACCTACAACCAGCCACAACCCTGGGCCAACCACAGATTGATCATGCTGTTGGCAAAGTTACATTTTCTCTGAAGGTATGTTGTGAGAACTGTGGTTGCTGTGTTTTACTCTTGGAACTTACAAGTGCTTGCTGAATGGAGTGGGTCTCTGACCACTGAAGCCCCAATACAGCATTATAAAAAACAGAATAATCCAGCCAACTGGATGAAGTCTCCTAAAAAGTCTGTTTATTGCTAAAAAAAAAAAAATCATATAGTTATTTTCTCCCCTTTTTAAAAAAGGAAGAAGATAGAAGCCTGGGATTTACAGGAAAGTTTTGAAGTGTGTTTTATTACATGTATGTTCTACAGTTCTTTATGCATGCATTTCTCTCTTCATTTCTAGTGCAGCAGAAGGCAAGTCTAAGCCCACTCTTACAGTTATAGCAGTTCAATTCCAGTCTCACCAGTGATGCTCAGGTTCCCTCAGAGCTGCCCTCTGAGAGCTGTGGGGTTTACATGGATGTTCTGGCATGATTTGGGAGCAATACCAGGGTTCACAGCAAGGCACTGTGCTAAGTAATCACATTCTTCCATGGTTCCTTGGGCCCATGAAGATGGGCTTGAGATCCAAGCTTAGCTTCCATTGCCAGAAGCCCTGGCTTTCCCACCAGGAGAATAACCCTGCATTAAATCCAACATTTCACCAATGACTTCTGATTTCGAGGGCTTCCTCTTTGCTGTTTTTTGCATGGATTTCCAGATGCAGTAGCCCTGTTATCCTGACAGATTTTTATTGTCATATCTGTGCTTTGTTTGTCACAAAGTGAGAGACTGAGCCCTCAAGGGCTGTGTGCACAAGTCTCTAGGCTATTCAGCAGGAAGAAAATCAGGAGACAGGCATAGTTCTTTCACTGAGAATAAACATTAATGGTAGCACTGAAGCACCTATGACACCAGTTTTAACTGAAATACAACAAAATTTGAAGGGTCAGGATTTGGACCCAAATACTTGGAAATACTTGAAGGTTATTTTCTTTTTAATTGTTTTTTTAGTGATTTGTGTTGAAAAGATTTTTTTTCTGCGCAATGTAGTAAGGTGAGGTCTACAAAAACTTGCTTCCCTCTTTTTGTATTAAATGTTCTTGTTAAGGGTTTTTAGTGGCCCTGAGTCTATTTTATGCGTTTTTTAGAAAATAAGACATGAGGACTTTTAAAAGCTGTTGTTTTTCTTGACTTCACCTTCATTAATCTTATTTAGTTTCTGTAAGAGGCTATTTTGTGAGCTCCACCGATGGGTAATGTTTTCTTTTCCAAAGTTCATGATTCTTCTATTCAAATCACTAATTTTCACTGTTACACTCCAGTGGTTTAGTGCTTCCCAGGCCTCCAGGAATGAGTTTAATTAGCAATGCTGAATAAATTCTGAGACATGATTCATCTTTCTTGTCACTCAGATCTAAGTAACAAAATTGCAATTTAAAGATGTACTGAAAAGCCCTGTGAGAACAGCTTCTTCTGTAAACTGGGAAAATACCCAGATGGAAATGTGGAAATGAGGATTTTACCTGGCTGCCTGTTTTCAATTTAGCTAAAAGCTACAGGATTCAGTCATATATCCTTGAAGTCCCTGGTATACTGTTTTACAAATACTGAGCTATGAGCTGTACTTAGCACATATATTCCAAATTAAAGCTCTGCATTTGGGCTTTTTTAGATGAAGCAATTGACTTGACAAATTCCAAAACTATCCTAGATTTAATGTGGTTTAATTTTTATTGTGATTTAATTTTTAATGTGATCTGATTTGTCTCTGTATTTTTGTATTTTGGACTGAAAATACAGAAAGGAGAATGTAACTCTCCATTGATCCTAGCTGTTGCAGTGCAGAGGTCCAAATTTTGCCATGGCCTCTGAAGCAAGAGAAGGTGTATTTCTGAGACATAGTGTCATTAGGGGAAAATAGGGAATGCAGGAGGGGAAAGGAGTGAACTCAGCAAAGTGATGTTTATATTTAAACCCTTGTCCTGGCATGTCTCAGTAGACACTGCCAGCAGCACAGAGAGCAATAGGATTTTGCCATGCTCTATCTCCTTCTGTGCACAAGGATCAGAGCATTTTACACCATCAGTGGACGATAGCTCTTCCTCAAAACATCAGATTTAAATGTAGTTTTCCAGAGTTTATAAAAATAAAAATAGTAACTTGCCCTAGGAGAGCTGTAAGCCAAATGAAGCTGAACTCCCTAAATCCCAAGCCTAATTCTGAGACTTTCTGTACTCCAGCACAGGGAGCACTGTGAATAAAAAATATGGATTGTTTAGCACCTTTCCTATGTAGGCACAAAGAATTTAAGGACAAATTGTGGCTGTAGTCAGTTCCCTGGATTTTGTCAGATTCAAACAGATCCCAAATGTTATTTTAATGTAACCTTAAAAGAACCCCCATGCTATTAATTTTGTATTATTGCAGTTACATTGACCCTAATGAATTTTTTAAAATTAATTTGACACATGTCACAAATATTTTCAATGCAGTTTAACATCATTAAATATAACCTTTCCTAAGAAAAAAAGTTCTATGAAGTGAAAGTACAGTGAGTGCCAGTGCTGGATTCTGGAAAGTCGTGTGTGTCACACGGGACTTAGAACACAAAATGTTGGGCAGTAATGTTTATGGGGCAGTTTTACAAGGTTCTCCCTCCCATGTCTCATCAGTACATCTCACCTAGAAAGACAAGCTCCTTTAAAAGGGAATTGGTATATTAGTTTATCATTTAGGTATAGTGTACAGCTGATTATGCCTTCAGAACCAAATTCAGTGACATTAGGAACTTTATTTCAGATTGTAATTTTTTTAAATTATTATTTCTGTTACTTTGCTCACACATAAGAGCTAAGAAGGTTAAACACACCCTCTGAAAAGGAAGGGTTATTTCACTTCCTTGGAGACATGATGCTGTTTTATGTGAACCCTGCACAGGTTTTTTTGCACCTGGTAGACCTAGTTCTGCTTGGAAGAACAACAAAGAATAAATCATAGTTCCTTACCTTCTATGTGAACTTCTGGAGCAATGCAAATACATAGTTATAATCCAGGCCATCAGAAATATAAAATGAATGATTGGAGGGCTGGATTCTACTGGATTCCAATACTTTATAAACTTTGGAGCATTGGTAGTGTCCCCAGCTAGAATATAAATAAAGCAAACCCTTCCAAAGGTTTATAGGACTGTCCTTGGTGCTCTCTTCCTGCCCTAATTTATGATTGTAGGAAATTCACAAGCTGTGAAATGTGTTGGTCACAGAGCTGATGGCAATAACTTCAGAATATGAATGAGAGCATCTGGGTTGCTATTTACCTTTGTTTCACAAAGTCAGCTTTTTATCTTTGCATCATTTAACCCCAGAAATATGGCTGGGTTAGACAGGCATGTGGAGCTTTCTATGGAACAGAAGATTTGCTTTCTCTAACTTCAGTAGTTTCTTCTGTGTAGAAGAAACCTTTTGCTTTACCTTTACCTTTTGCTTTACCACCTTTGGCTGTTCCTCTACAGGAACACAAAGCAAACAATTGTAAATAAAAATAAGTAGTAGCTTTCCTCTGTAAAAGCAAAAAGGTGATAAGACTCAGAAATTCTTTATTTTATGTTCACTTTATAGTGGCTTGGGTAAGATGAGGGCCCAGGCAACAAGCCTGCATGGCACTCAAATCTCATCTAAACTCTACTTCGAGACTTTCATTAGTGCATATAAATTTTGCTTGGCTTTAGTTACAGATTAATAACTGACTTTCATGCCTTGGAGTTTCAGTTTCCATATTTGTCAAATGGTGGAGAGATGGTAAAGTTTTCTCAAATATTTGTCAATTGCCATGAGGTTTTCCTGGGCAGAAAATTATAATGTTGAGTCTTGCTATCGTTCACCAAAAATGGGAATCTACTGGAGATGGTTACTGTGTGCTAATACTTCTTTTGTGTCTGATGTCCAGCATATTGAGACTAAAGCAGGGGTATCTTGGTGTAATTTAATGGTCTGTGCTATGTGGGAGTTCAAACCAGGTAATGACTCTGGCTGCTTTGAATCCATGCCAGAAAAAGTGGAAACCTTAACTTCTATGGCAATTGGTGAATCTGAATCAAGGCACTGATACTTTGTGATATCCAAACCAGGATCATTCTTTTATTGTGTTGTGACTGGATATAACATCCCAGCCTGCATTTGTTTGCAAAGCTTCTTGATACTTTTCTGGATTGGGTTGGTATAAACAAAACTTAGAGACTGACACCGTCCATATCTTATTTTCTGGCCTTACCTGACTTGTGTCAGCTCTGCTGAAATAATAGTAGATATTATTTGTGATGAATCCCCTCGCTTGACTTCACATGTATTTATGGGTACAATTTTGACTGCTTGAGTACTACTTTTACTTCCTCCAGGCCTCTTGGTACAACACATACATATAAAGCACAGTTTTAAGGACTGGCCAGCTCTAAAGAAACAGACAAGGACAAAAAAAGATAAAAATAAGATTTTCTTGAAAGAGGGAAGGAGTTTTGCATTCAATGAGACGTGAAACTCTTCCCCTTCACTTCCAGACAGGTCCTGTCTCATGGCCAGCACAGAAAACATCTTCCTCCTTCCTTTCTGAGCAGCAAGAGTTTTACAGGCAGGAAACAGTAGAGAGCCAGGACTTGAAAGCCTCAGATCAAAGGCAATATGTTCACCTCTGGTACCTTAACCTAGGTTTGGGAGAGGTCTTGGACTAGAGCATGCCAAAGGACTTGGTGAGTGCAAATGGTGTCAGCAAATTGGGGGTCCTGGTGGGGTAATCAAGAGAGAGGACAACACAATTTGTGCTTTAGTGTTTGAGAGGCTAGAGATAAGGCTAAGCATTGTCTAGTGCCTTGATGATCTACCTCTGAGCATGAGTGCAGAGTAACCCATTGCTGTGTTGTGCTGCAAGCTGCTCTTCTACTGGGGCTGTGCAGCACTGACCATGGGGGTGGCTTTTCATAGGTGACCACTCCAGATCTCTGCTTTGTGGACAAAATTTTGAAATAAAGGAGAAGGAGGGAGCTGGTACAACCTGGAGCTCCTTATTCTTTCACTTCAAGAATGCAAGTTAGTTGTTCTGTGTTGACTTCAGACCAAACAAAGAAGAGTTCCAAAAAGAGGGCTCATTACTTGTTTATGTGTCTCTAATGCATTTTGAAGAGCTTATTTACAGAGGTCTAACTTTGACATTGATGATTTATTGTACTAAAATGGCAATGAGTTCCCTTGGAAAACTAGTTTTCCTCTCATGCATACCTTCTCTCTCTCTCGTTGAGGTTTGTTTATTTTACACTCTTCTTTTGAGGTTTTGGGTCAAGCCACATGCTGGAGCTACCTTTCTGCAGTTTACATGTTGAAAAGCCCTTAGATAAACAATGTGAGAGGAACTATACAAATATTTTCAAGTGTCCTTAGTGGCAGATGGTTTTGAAGAAGGTATAACATTAAATATCATAAGTAGTGCTGAGTCCAGCATTTGTTCTCTCCAAGCAGAGTGCAGATATCATGTGACATGTCATTGTTTTATCAAGCTTGATGTGATGTGGAGATAGCTGAAATACCTCTGCAATGTGCTGCTGATAAGGATATATGTGGTATATAGGTGTATATATATATTTACGTCTTAACCGTGTTGAAAATATCAATTGACAGTGTTCTGTAGCTTTTTTTCCCCAGCCTGCAAATGGTTATGGTTCTACCTTATTTTCTTGGCTGAAAAATTTTTTGTCTGTCACAGGACATCATGCTCCAGTGGCCTATAATAAATATCTTATTATTTATACATTTCATTAAAATTGCTGAATTCCTCTTCTTTTACATGTTGAGACTTTAATTGTAGATAGGCTTCCAAGCTTATTTTCATGATCAGAGCATACCTTTTCCAACCAGGGTAGACTTTTTTTCACAGTTTTTATTTTCAAGAACTTTAAAAATGAATATTTTACTCAGCTGGTGGTTGCATGATTCTAACTTAGTGTTTCATTACTGCGTTATGTTTTTGCTTCCTCTGCTGAATGCTGGAACTGGAGTTGCAAAGAAATTCATCCAAGATTCTCTGTCATTTACTGTACGATTAATCTTCTAGTAAACTTAGGTAATGTATTTCTAATTTAGTTCTCTGTTCATTTGTTGTATCACTGAAAGGAAGAATCCACAAGAGAGGCTCAGGTTCATGTCAGTGTTTTCTTCTTCTAAGATTTCCACAGCCCACTTGGTGGTCCCTGACCATCACTTATGGTTCAAGAGTGTTTCCAAACCCAGTGACCTTAGATAGTCCCCAAAAAAATCCATTTTAGAGCCTGGAATCCCATTGGGCCTCCACTGGTGGAGGAGTGAAGGATACCACACTGAGTCCCAACCCTTTTCCTTAGTGCAATATCTGTAAAAACAAATGCAATCTAAGCAAAGATTAGATTAATTTTGATCCCACTCTCAACTTAATTTCGCCTGATTTGGCTGTGTCTGCTTGCAACAGTGGAGAAGCTTGGCTAATAATCTTGCAAGTGCTCTATTCTGGAAACTTTCTCTTTCTCTTTCTTTCTGGAAACTTTTTCTGGTTATATGATACCAAATGGGCAAGCAAAAGTGATTAATTGTACACAGCTACAATGCCAGCTTTCCCCTCAAGCCTATTAAAAAAATTCTGATATTGCCAGTCATGAAGTCAGTTTCAATTCTAAGAAGATACAATTTTTATTCATTAAATTCATGGTGACATTTACTTGGCAATGGGAAATTTGTGATCAGAATGTTCAAGTTTTAAATTCTTTCCCAGTCAGATGCAAAATGCAGCTGTGGGTTTCTCACAGTGAGGACTGAGCAAACAGTAAGGTCCCAGTGAAAACAATAAGCACTGTGTAATGCAGTATATCTTGATATTTTGCATAGTAGCTTTTGTAAATATTGAAGGATTTTGTCTGCAGTTTATAGATAACTTTTGTTCAACAACAGCTGCAGCAGAGCGGCTCAGATTATGCAATTCCCTTACAAGAGCCTGGACCAAACTCACCCTGTTGTAATCAGGTTGAAAATTTGTTACCTGGGAGTTGAGAAATGAGCCTGAAAGAGGCAGGAAATTGCTTCAGAGGGGTAACTGAGATCCAAATAGTCGGGCAGAGAGTTGCAGTGGGCGGGAGCTGAGCCTGGGAGAGGACTGGGTATTGATCATTGCAGGGGCAGGGGTGGGAGCCCAGGGCCAGCTGTTCCTCAGGACTGCCAGCGCCGAGGTGCCACTGCAGCCAGCTGGGAATATCAGCCACAGCAGGAAAGGGTGATTTGTCAGGGTGCAGGGTGGGAGGCAGGGAAACACAAGTCCAACTGCACCGTTTTGAAGCTGTAAATCTGCAAGCACTTTCAGAAAAGGATGTCTCTACTCATAATTAGATTTCTCCAGATGAGAAGATTGTGATGTCTCATCACCAGCCTCGTGCTTGTGGAGACATCTGTGTTTAGTTTACTGCAGCCTTTTTTTTTTTAAAAAGCAACAAAGAAGTAAAAATTTCAATTCCTCCCTGTGAATTTGTTTAGATTAAAAACGAGCACTTTTATATTCTTTGTATATAAAAGAAAGGTACAGTCTACCTAAGTTAGAGCTGTGATGAATTATTATCAGAAAGGTTATTTTTTAGTAGTTGATCTAAAAATGGCAAATCCTGTCTTGGAGAAAGTAGTTTATCATGGGCCATAAAGCTAGAATAGCAGTGCTACATTCAGAGTCATGGTTTTATCTTAAAGGGGACTTCTTCTTATGATCTGGCTTTATACAGAAGCCAATAGGAATACTCACAGGTGTAGGAATTGTTCACAGAAATCAGAACAGCAAGTGTAAGCCATGTTTTCATATGTTGTGCTGGTGACAATGACATAAAACAACATTTAAAGATAAGTATTTGAGACTTCAGGTTGCAGAGGTCTACATTTCACAAACTTCTTTTTGTATGTGGTTTTTTTTTCTCTTGTCACAGCTCTTGAGTTCACACTATGCTGGACTGAATGTGTTTCCAAATTAGCTGCAGCAGCATTTATTAGATTATGTGTAAGGATTTGGCCTGTTCTTTCAGAAAGTTCCTCAAACACCTTAAGAAGTTGTGTTTTATTTAAAAACCAGGAAGAGACTCATACATATTAATTCAGCATATTTTAAAATCCAAACTGTTTGTAGATAGATGATCTGTTCAGGACTTACCAGGGTTAGTTTCAAAGGATCATCTTCTGTCTGTGTTTTCCAAAGGACCGTATGACTAAGGTTTAAATTAGATATTTGGGAATGCAGTGTGTTGTGCGCAGCCCCAACCCACTCCCAGTGTATTTGGGCTAAGAACAAAGGGCATAGATTCTCTTAAAACACATTTTGGAGTGTTTTCCTCAACACTTGCACAGCTCCAGACTGTAAACTGTTTAGACGGCCTTTCAGAGCTTATTTGCAAACCATAGAGAGTACAGCAGAAGCAGCCATCCGTGATCCCTGAGTTATTCATGCTCATATTTACTAAACAATATTACCTAAAGCAGAGAGATTAGGAGCTTAATTTGGAAAGATGTTTGTCCTGCAGCACACTACGTCCAGCACCCCCAGCAGAGGCACAGAAACAGGGCATGGCAGATAACAGCTGCCTTTGGTGTCCCCAGAAAACACAGGGACTACAAAAGAAGTTGGTTCTATTTCTGTGGAAACAAAAGATGTACCCTGGAAGAAAATGCCTGAGAAATAACAATAACAAAAATAGCTTAAAATATGCTTAGGAAATGTTGGGCCAGTTCCACAAAGACATAAGTAAACAGAACTTTAAAAACAAGCAGAGCTATTTATCAGTGGAGAGATTTTCAAAATGGTGTAACTGCAGTCAACCCTTGCTGTGATGATACAAAATCCTTTCTCTTGCAATACCACACTCTTCAAGTGAGTTTGGAACATGGGCAAACTGATTAAAAAATACATCTTAAATACCTGCTACAGTATGTTATAATGGGAATGTCACCTGGTTGCTGTCAGTCTATTAATTGTAAACTTGCCATCAAAACAACTTTTATTTTAGAGGAAACTCACAGAGCAAGAACTCAAATGTTTCCACAGGAGGTGTAGCTATGATCCTCTCTGAGTCCCAGGAGACCAGAGTATTCATCTTACCAAAGTGAAAGTTCTTTACAGAGTGTGAAGAGGAAAAGCAGCCACCTAGGTCACTGATACCTATTAACCATAGAGTGAATTATTTTGAACTGCTCTGTTTTCTTCAGAGCAGCAGGCACTAAAGCAGTTTTGCTGAAATGTTGCATGTGAACAGTTATGCTAAGCCTGAAGAGTGAAATGAAACCATTTAACAGGCAAAATAAACAGGTAAGTATAGAACAAGTAAAATAGTAAACAATTGTAATACCAGAAGAGCATCCATATAAAAGAATTATACATGTATACAAAGGATTTATCACAGCTTACTTTGACTTGAGTATACCAAGTGAGTATACCATTACCATCTGAATCCTTCTGTTTAGTTTTGTTTCAAATTCCCTTTTCCAAGCTCTGAATAATGTATTTGAGGTGGCTAGTTTGCTAATATTTTATCATGGGAGCTAAAATGAATTCTGACCCTTTTCTGTGATGGGAAGATTGTACAATTTTTTTTTAATCAACTTTTTGCATACAGCTTTTATATATTTTCTATTCAATGGACAGTGTGATTAAATGTTAAAAAAAATGCCTGCTCTGAACTAACACTTTGGTTTCTTATTGGTTGGAGTGGAAATCTTTCATGTGGTGCTCAATACTCCATCTCTTAAAAATTAAATACTGAGCTGATATCTGTAATCCTGCTTTTTAGCTTTGATAACTCATTTAAACTCCAGGGCTGAAGATGCTGGAGAATCTTTCGCACACTGCAAAGATTATTTGCAAGATTAAGTTGACCCTGTACACCCTGACTTAGAAAGTTTTATATTCTCTTGTAGAAATACTGTGGAGATAGTAGAGGAGTTGTTCCAACGTATGTTTGTTGAATAATTGTTGTTAGGAGACAAAATTACAGTCAATGAGGAACATGCTGCTTTTTAATTTTTTTTTTTTTTTTTAATTTAAGCCTTTAACCAATGAAGATGTATAATCTGCATCTCAAGATTTTTAAAGTAACAGGATGTTAAAATATACAACTTTGAAAACATAATCAAGTTCAAAATCCCTTCAGCTCTGTCTACATCCATTTTTTTCACTTCTCTTTCTATGCTACCAATATGAAAGAGTATTTGGTGGCAAACAAGGAACTCAAATTCTGATATAAACCTGAGGGAATTCTAGCAGAGATCACTGGTAGAAATTAAAGCTCTGATGATATGGCTGGCTGCCCAGTACTTCCAAAGAGCTGTACAAAGCAGATACAAAGAAATCAGCATAAAGAGCATCTTTCTGTAATTCCCACATCTCTAAGAGCAATGAGATTAACAATTTAAAAAAACCAAAATAACAGTAAAAAATCCCACAAACAATTTTTGTTGTTTTCTCTTGAATTTAGAAACGTGATCATCCCCAGCTAACCAGTTCTAGATGAACCTGCTTG
The DNA here is from genome assembly GCA_013400435.1 of Pycnonotus jocosus. NCBI lineage: Eukaryota > Metazoa > Chordata > Aves > Passeriformes > Pycnonotidae > Pycnonotus > Pycnonotus jocosus. The sequence continues at coordinate 114,727 of VWYP01002951.1, read as the reverse complement.
AGCAAGAGGCTGGACCAGGTGACCTCCATATGTCCCTTCCAACCTCAGCCATCCTGTGATTCTGTGAAGACCAGAGTATTACTGGGATGTGAGTTGAAATGTTCTGTATACAAAAACAGTCACTCAGTAAAATTTCTTCATTTTGAATGATTGTTGAAATTCACTTGCCCAATAAACCTGTGCTATCATTTTATATTTCAACACGTAGTGGAAACTTACCCAAAACAAGGCTGTTAGTTCAGCCTTCCAAAATAAAGAGGTGGGTTTGTTTGTATTTAAAAATCCATTTATAAATGTCCGTAAAGCACAAAAAAGTCATTGGCCCGGGGTGTTCTGATGCTGTGTCTGTGCCTCTCCAGAGCTGAGCTGTAGACCAAACACTTGGGTCCTGAGAACTTTGAGTTTTCAGTAAATACTGATCAAAAAACAATGGGGGAAAACAGCAGAAAAAAAAAAAAAAATACATGTATTTTCAGGAAATTGTCTGACCTTGGTTTTGCTAATTACTGGTTCCAGAAGAAAAATATTTTATTCTTTGATTCTAGTCCTTCACTTTGAAGATTATTGTTATTTGCACATATCAGTCTTTGTTCACTTGTTGATATACACGATGTAAAGTTCTTGTTCCTTTAGTATTTCTAAATCCTAGTTGTCTAGCCTTCCACATACTCATTAAAAGGCTTTGCATGATTTTTTCCCATGGAAATTCCAGCCTAGGCTGGATGACTCTTCCAAGGCAGGGGTTTATTTTGATTTTGGCGTGCAAAATTTAACAAACACATCATAATTTATTTAAGTGTTTTTAAAGAGATTCAAGATTTTGAATGGATGTGCTTAAATTCCTGAGCTGCTGATATCACTGCTGATACCAGGTGAAATTTCTTGGGCTCTGGGGAAGGCCTTTGAATTCAGAGACTGAGTAAGAGACCAGAATCCAGCTTTTTGACAGGGGAAAGGAGCATTTAAAACATGCCTACACTGGGATGGCAGCACGAGCAATGTAGTAAGCACAGCTTCTTACAGCAGCATGTGCCAAAGCTGTAAATTTGCTGGTGGAGGGCTCAGCAAGGGCTGTGAGTTTGAACACTTCTCTGAATTAACTGGAGCAGGGGAGGGATCCAGGCGGTCATGAACCTGTCTCTGTTTCTCCTTGCTGCCTCAGAGTCTCCCAGAGCACTCTGGGACAAGCTCTCCCTTTGTCTTAGTTTTCATTTGTTGGGGGAATAAAGGTAAAACACTGTTTAACTCTCAGTCTCAGTTGGGTAATATGTTCCTTTCCTTTTCCTTGTTTGAAAGGGATTTTTTTTTTTTTTTTTTAAATTTAAGGAAAGCATTTGTTCCTCTCCTAAAATTCCAAATGGTTTTCAGGGATGAAGGTGGGAAAAAAAATTGTCCCTACAACAGTGAAGGGTTTTCTCCCTTGAGCATCCCAAAGGCAGGAGACAAAATACAGCAATTCTTTCTGCAAAATACAAGTGCTGACTCTCAGCAGAGCACGATCTTGGCTTCATCAATCAGGAGACTACGAGGAACAGCATGAGGCTTACACAAACAATCACACACTTCCACACATGCTCCATGCTTACCTCCTCACACCTAAAATTTGCTGCAAAATTTTCTGGTCAGTTCCCTGCTTGTGTTTTTAACATTTCTGAGAACCTTTCTGTTCAGCTTGTAGGATTTCTGTAAAGGTGTTTCAGTTTCGTGAACAGTGAGGGCTCAAATAAATGTGAAATTAAATGAGAAAAGGGTTTTTTACAGTGAGGTATTCTCGCTCTGCTATTGCTCAACAAAGCGAAATGAAGACTCAGCCTCTGTAGTGATATATAGTATTTACTTAGTGTCAGATATAGGTGTGGCTATCAGGGAAAATTGTTGCAACATACTTTTTCTTTCCAAAAGTGCAACAATATACAAATGATATTATTTGTAATTAATTGAGACAGATTTATTCAAAGTTTCTCATCATCAGCTTATATTTACCCTGCAGTGGCTTTTTGTCTCTTGAGAAGTACAGCTGAGTCTCTGTGCATTGCTATGGCAGTATAAAGTGATTGGAAAATCCCTGCAGCTGGTAGAGAGGGAAGCAGACACTCCCTAAAATCTCCCTTCTGAGGTTTTATTAATGGTCATGCTCAATAAATGACCTCATCACATAGTGCATATTGTGAGAGGGTTGGTTTACTGAGAAGAGGTGCTCTTGGTAGCCTATAGCTGATTTCGGGGGGATAGAAGTGAGTCAAGCCTTTAGGATTCCTAAAACTCTGTCATGCACCAATCTGTGGGAAAAAAGGACCAAAATCGTGGAGTGAAAAAGTAGATTAAGTCTGTTACTTGTGAAGGCAAGGGAGTACTCTGTTTCCAACACATATTGCAGTGGCAGAATTACAGCAGTATTAAATCCTGAGCATTCTTGCCCGAGGGTAGGAGTCAGGCCTTTTCCACACCAGTGTTGGCTTCTCCCAGCTCAGCTCGTGGTGTCTGGGATACCTGAGTGAAAACTGCAGGGTGAGATCCTGTTATAGATATACCATTATTTGTGTTGTTAATGAGCTGCCTTACGATATCTCATGGTAAATATGATTAAGAAACCATGACACAGAGAGGCTGTAGCCTGTTGCTTGTTGTTTTGGGTTTCTAAACACTTGTTTTGTGTCGTTGGCAAAAAATGGGGGAGTGGTAGTGGCATTGAATGAGAGGGTGAAGTTAGCCTGAAGTGTAGTTTCCTTTTGCCAAGCGCAAAGAAATTATAAAAACAAATTCTTGGCTGAAAACTTAAAAGGATAGGTTTGGAATGTTATCTTAAAGGATGTTACAATCCTGGAGCTTCCAGTCATACCCCAGATAAAGCACTTTGTTTATACATTACCCCATTTCACATACAATGCTTCTATGGGAGATGGGCTGTAAGGATTCATCCTGGGTTTGGAGGACAAAGAGTTTAATTAGAGGGTTTTTTCTTTCTGTAATCTGCTGGTTTTATACATCACACATATAATCTACATTTTTGCAGTGAATACTGGTTAAACTGTTCAAACAGATTTGTTGTTCTAGGATTTACTCCCTTTCATGAAGCCAAGAGAAACTTTAGAAATACACAGAATTTACATCAGTGTGACCTGGAAAAGAATCCAGGAGAGAGTTTTTAATAACACCTTTACTGTCCACTTTTGAGTTTAATTTGAGCTTTTATCTTTGTGTTTTGTTTTAAAGAAAATGAGACTTTTGGAGCTGTGAGAATTACATTGGTATTGCCATTCCTATACTGATAAATTACCTGAAGTTTGACATTTCCAGAAATATGGATACCTTCATGACCGAGATCACAGTTTGAATAATGTTTAGCATAACCAGTAGCTACTGAAAAACCTCACTGCCTTACAGCAAGTGTTGACACCCCTCTTTTTTGTTGAAAACAAATCACAAAGGGCTAAATTTTGGGTTTGTGTGCTTTGCTAATAAAAGAGGGTACAGTTCTGGCTTCCACTGAAGTTGACAGCAAGACTCCTGTTGTCTACACTAGCAGCAGGATTTCTCTGTACAGCAAAGTGTGGGAGAGTTGCAGAAGATCTGTAAATGTTTTTGCAATTCAGTACTAACTTTGGTTCTCCCAAGTGCTAAGGAAAAAAATTTGCTTTCTCCCTTGAATGCATGGCATTTACACTTCTTTTAATTCTGCTTGGTACTTTGTTTTTACTTGTGCCTGACTTAAGGGCCTACAGAACAGAAGGTGTGGCCTTCTAAAATAAACTTGTATTGTTTTTGTAAGATCCACTTGATGTTTCTCACTTCTGCTTTAGCAATAAAAGTGACTTGTGCTGACAGCTGCAGTAATTGCTGTGGATGGAATAAAACTGTCTTTATTTTCTCGCTCCACTTCTAAAATTTAAGTGTATTCTTGCAGATCTAAGCTGAAACACGTAGATAAATTTTTGCTCTATGCCATAAAAATGGTTTATATGTTTCTCTGATGCTTGAATGTGCAGAAGACACATGTAATCATTATTGAAAGGTAAAAAAGAGAATGAGGCAGATTTGGAAGCAATGAATTTTATTTTTATATCCCATTCTTTCTCATTATTTGTTATTTTTATAAGCTTTACTAGTCTTTTTTCCAACTCCCTTTAGAATTAACGAGAGCCAGAACAAAGTACAAAGAGACTTTTGTAGATGTTTAAAAGATGGAGCATTCTTTTCAGAGGTGACTAAGCTCTAACTTTAAAATGAGTCCTGCTAAGGGGCCATCTACTGGTGCAGCAGGTAGGCACTTGCTCTGAAGAGAGGTAGAGCTTTAAGCAAATATCAACAGATGATGGTCCTGTCACAGTATTCATCACAATTTTTGCCTGTTTTCACATTAGAACATTGTTAGAAAATATAGAGAATTGAATCAAATGCCATTGAAGATTGGGCACTTTCATAGTGATGAACTCACTTTTGAATTTGACAAACCACACACTTTGAAGATCACATTGTCTTATGACTCTTCTCCCCTCACTGATCATTTTTGCCATGTCATTACAAGCTGGCTCCTGTGAAAGTTTTTTTTTGGTTTTTGGCTTCTTTTTCTACAATGCTGTGTCAGAAGGTGAGGGGAGGATCTGCTTTTAATGCAGCACACTCGAGGCAGATAGTGATGCTATTTAAGCATTGTGCTGCTTGGCAGTAGGAATGGGGTCCAAGGATCTTTTCCAGTTATTAGCTATAGGATTAGTGGTGTCTCTAACAATCACCACTGGGAGCAGCTCAGGGGAGTCTTCCTCAGAAGTTCATTTCTTCCTTTGTTGTTGGCATCCCTTTGTTACAGCACAGGAAGGTTTCAGCCAAGTGGGGGCACAAGAAAAGTCAACGCTTTGTGACTCTTTGGAGAGACAGAAAAATACACAGCAACACAAGGACTTGAGGAGGCTTTTTGGCTGATCATGACTGATCATACTAAATTGGTAGAAAGAACTACATGGGATAAATTTGGCAAAACTTCTGGATTCTGTTTCACTTAGCTGTGGGAGGAGAAAGCCTGAGACAACATCAAGTTATGTGTCAGATATACCCAGTATATTCGGGCTTGCACAGCCAGAAAAAGAAATGTGTGTTCTTAACAGTGACTTAATTTTTCTGCCCTATGATGCTGGCTGACATTAGAAGCCTTTCAAAGAATCTTTGTTTAATTTCCATTCTTTCATGTAGAGCAGTGTTATTCAGGGAATCTATCTAGTTGAGCCACATACATGGGGGATGAATGCTTTTGCCTAGAATGTAGCAAAGCTTGTGATCAGCAGAAGTGGAAAAACCCACATTCTTGCTGCCTGCTGGAATGCACAGCTGCATTCCCGGAAGAACCAGCCAGCCCAAAAACCTTCTGGCTTTTCTTCTTTTGTCTGGCCTTTAGTTGGGTGGCTACTTTTTGTTTGTGGGTTTCATTTGCAAGACTGCATCTCTATTGTCATGCATGTAGGTGCTGGGGTTTGGTCAGAGGAAGTGGTTCCTTGCTGGCACTTACTGAGAAACAAGAAAACAGCATTTCCCCTGTATGTCAGACCCCTTAGAGGAGCAGGTACCTCACTGCTAAAAGCAGCGCATGTTAAGTGTCCCCCCTCTGCTCAGGACATGCAAGTTGTGTTCTGCAGTCTGAGATAAGCATAGTTTCCTTGGATCAACCCAACAGCTTTGTTTTGAGATAAAATCCTCAGGCTGTTTGTCAAGTTCACAGCTCCCAGAAGGATCTGGCTCTGGAAGGAGTGAGGAGCTGCTGCGGGCAGCTGCTGTTCCTTGACAGATTTTAGTGTGGGGGCTTGCCTGTAGCAGGGGCAGGGGGACAGCAATGTAGAGAGGAGAGAAAAAGGACAAAAAATATTTGTAAAAGAGGATTTAGAGCATGACTCAGTGCCAGACAGAGACTAAAGGCACACCACAAGGATTTGAAATCCTGGGCAGTTGCTGCTGTTCGCTCAAGTCAGTGCTGTCAGTGGAGCTGTAGAATTTTGCTCTGTATCTGCTATCAGTAATTTTTTTCCCAAAATTATTCACAAAATCAGAATTAGGGTACATTAAAAATAATTTATTGTACTGTCATGTTCTCCCCTTTAAGCAGATAAAGTTGTCATTCTTTTCAAATTAACAGAAGAACTGTGAAAAATGTAAAAGGAATCTCTGTTCTAGTGCACTGTGCTGTCACCCACAGAACTGTAGTTTTCAGTTACATTGTTTGAGTTGCAGAGAAACACTTATTTGTCTAAACTGAGGCAATTTTATAGATCTCTAAAATCTGCATTTTCTCTCATGTCCCTTTCTCCCCAGTTTTAGGCATCCAGAAAAAACCTAAAACTGTAAAATAAATCTTCAAATGCTGCAGAAGGCTGAGCATAGCTTTTACTACATACCTTTGCAATTAGAACTAATTTACTGCCCTGTGAGACAGGGGAAATGTGCAAGGTACTCCTTGGGTAAGTACACCACAGTAAGAAAGGCAGAGCTGTTCTGTGAAAGTTATCTGCTTGTATTCAACAATTATCAGGGTCATTCTTACAGCTACATACCGCAGAGCATTAATTAATGGGGCTGCAGCTGGTGGTACCACTTTGGCTGCTTCAGCCCAGCCTCTTATTCCATATTTCTCAGGTTCCTATGATCAGTCTTGGACCACATCCCATCACCCTTTTTTTTCCCCCCCAAAGTACAAAAAGTACTTAAGTCTCTACTGGAAAACTGCCAGGCTTTCATAAAAAGAACAGAGCTGTCGTTTCTTTGCTATTTTTATCTCCTCTGCCAAAAAAGACACCATGTTGCATTGGCAGTTGTATATTTTAAATTGCTTTCTCTGCTGAGCTTCTCCGGTCAGACCCCAGGCTTTCTGCAGCCAGTGGATGTCCAGCATGTTGCTGACTGCAGCTCCACTCTGCATCTTGGGGCAGTGGAATACTTTAGGCAATGATTTCCACACACAACTGGACTGCACTTCTCAATTTCCTAATTGTCAGGAGGCACATGAGTTTTCAAAAGAGCTGGTGGGGCAGGTGTGTGGAGAAAAGCCTGAGATCAAAAGCTGTTTCCAGTCACAGTGCCTTTTGCAACAGGAGGATGCAGTCATGACTAGGTTTGGCACAGTGGCACCCTTTCCTGGAGCCAGGATCTCAAGGTCTGAAGGACTGGAGTGGGCAGAGTGGTTCTGTCCTCCTGTGGTTTGTGTAATCCTGCCGTGAAAGTCAGGTCACTTCATCCCCTTTGTGTTAGGTTTTATTCCTCAGGAGTTCTTGAAACGGAAACAGAAAGAAGGTAAATCTATTCTCATTGCTTTATGACCTTTCAGCATAGAAGGCAATTCCACACAATTGTAATGGAATTTTAAAGATGGAGTTAGCTGCCAAAAGCATTTTACAATAAGATTGTATGAAAGCCCAAAACACACACTTTGCCAATGCTTTTAATTCTGATGAGTTGTCATTTAAGATACTACTTTGGACTGTGAGAGGTAAGATTTCATTGCCAAAATACAGTCTGTTCCTGCAAAGACTGACTCTTGTATTTAAATTGAATGAATACTACGAGTGGCCTCTGCTGTAATTGCCACAGCCTGGTTTGGGATGTGCAGAAAGCTTGTAAGATTAAAACTTTTTGGAGGATATTATTAATCCAGACACAGTCTTCAGCTCCAAACTGCCTTGGAAATATTTGTATTTAGTGGTACAGCACCTCAATGTGTATTTTTACTATTTACTAAGTAACCTATAATGTTATTTATTGTCTTTTAAATATCTGTCTCATCGATTTAGGTATGGAAACACAAGCAGATAAGTATCTGAAAAAAGAGTGGAAATCACTGGAATAGAGAGAGATGGGGAAAAGCCTGATTAAAGCTGTCCTACCACAGGAAACACAGTTTGCTGTAAAGTGCTCAGTGGTGAAAAATGTTACCACACTTATTCTCTCCTGTTTGAAATATTCCTTTCTTTCTCCTCCCCCTACATTCTCCTAGATCCTCAAAATCTTTATAACAACGGGTTTTGTTAAGGTCACTTTGATCATACAGTTCCTACTGTAGAAAGCTTTGTAGTTGAACACCTGCTTTATGTACATAAAGATGAACTAACTTTCATGGTTAAAAAAGGCTTAATCATCTTTGTCATTGATGCCAAATAGAGCACAGCTAGAGATTCCTCTGCTTCAGAATGGAGAGTGAACTTTCTGAGTATTTACAATGATATTGATGAACAGCACATATCTTTGGCACTATTTACAAAGTGTAGTAACTACAAGGTAGCTGGCGATGCCCTGAAGAGGATTAGCAATTAGAAAATTAGAGGGATAGTAGATACAAAATCTGATACAACTTCTTACATGCTGCTTAAATCTTTTACTGGGACCACACCATAAGGAAGCAAATCTTTCAGCTCTTAACCCACATGCAGAGCAAACGCTCTGGCTTTTATTGCCTTTTTTAATTCAATCTGCTCTATGCCAGCTTCTATTAATGCAAAATTTGGTACTCAGAGTTGAGAGCTCTTTTGTCTTCCTCCATGTAAATCCCAAGGCCTGGGCAGCCTGCCTTCCCCACGCACAAGTGCTGAGAGAAGTGATACTTGAGGGAGCTTGCAGGTTTGGTTCTTTAACTGAGCAGTGATTTATGGCTTTTGACTGAGGTCATTGCTTGGCACATAATGATGACCAATTTGATGGATTAAGAACTGAAGCAACTCAAGGGCCCTTAACATTTGCAACCAATCATAATCTGGCTGGCAATGACCACAACAAAAAAAACCCTACTAATTCTTCTTTGGATCTATTTTAAACTAATTTAGTTTTGTTTTCTTCTTAGAGACCTGTTGCTGCCATTAGATACTCTTTGATTTGGTTCCAAGGATGGGTCAGAGTTACATTTTTCTTTGATAAACCTGTTTTGGTCCTCTCATTGATGTACACTGCCGAGAGTTGCACATTTCAGTCTGCTATTGCATTAGCACATCAAGGAGAGCTGCAGGGGCCAGTGCTGCAGAATGGGCAGGAGGGTTTTACACAGTGTCAGGCTGCACATGGGCTACTTTTGTGTCATCTGAAGAAGCAGGTTCTGATTAGCAGCAGCTCAGATATCACCAGTTCATCAGTGTCTGTGAGGTGTGTAAGGCAGAGTGCTTCAGAAACAGCATTAGAAAGGCTCTACTGCACTAAAGGGGTGAGGAAGAAACTCTGAATAAGGGAACCTCTATGAATATGCATTGTTCATATATTTAAAATGAAACCTTGTTCAGGAATAAAATAGCAATTCTCTGCCAGGCTGATATTAATGTTGGTGAGGGTGTAATACTCTGTGACTTTGATATTGAACCCCTTAAAAGTCAGGCTTTGAAAGCTGTCTTTGCTATGTAAAAAGTGTCTTGCTGTACTGCATGGGTGGGAAGCAGATATTTCTACCACATTTACTGTAGGCAGCTCAAACAACAACAGTAAGAATCAACACTAATCAATACTTATATAGCACATTTTACCCACTGAAATAACATTTCTTTATTCAGGCAGACTTGTTCTGAAGGTGGTGATTTATTTTTCCTCTATGGAATTTCCCAATCCCAAGTGTTTGTTAGATTATTGGTATGTCTTTGGGGTTTTACTCTTCTCTGTTACATTTTAAATTACTGAAATATAGGTTGAAAATAAGTTGCCTAAATAATTATTATTTCTGTTTTATTCTGTGCCAGTGCCTTGGAACCATGCTGCTAGCTCCCTCTCCAGTGATTGGGGCTGTGTAAATGTAGGAGAAAGTGCTTCAGACAGAGCAAAAATTTATTTCTATGGCATGCAGAGGAAGACAAATACCAGGAAGGCTGTTCTTTTGCTCAGTGCAGCTCTTTCAGAGTGACTTGCATGGATGAACATGTTCTTTCCTGAGAAGATCCTCTAGCTGAGAATTGCATGAGCAATGCTCCCAAGCTAAAATCCATGCTGGAAACATCAGCATGTACCTTAAGCACTTTTGGGCTCCAATACATCTGTTTCATAGAGCTAAGAATCCTCCACCCAGACTGCCTCAGATGTGGCACATCCTCCTTCCTGCAGATGAAGGAGGGAACCAAGCACACTGTGACTTTGGCCATAGGATCTCTTGCAGCAAGAGCTGAGACCAAGACCTGCTGCCTGGTAACCTACTCACCTCTGTCTTATTCACAGAAGGGTGGGGATGCAATGAGTTTTCTTCAGATCGCCAAAAATGTCATCAGACTCCAGAGATCTCCCAGCCTAAACTGTCTCCAACGCCTTCTCATGAGTCCAGGGCCTCACCTCTTCCCCTCTGTGCAGCTGCCAAAACCTCTTGCTTCCTTTCACTGACAGCTTCACCAGTGCAGCTGTGTATTTTCAATGAGTAGCACTAGGAAAATTTGGGGATGGAATATAATTAAATTTTTAAAACCCACAGGAAAGTTTCTGGTTTGAACATATTAGTCACTCAAGGTCAATTAAATCTTTGTTTCTATGTTACCTGATGCTACCATGGAAGGTCCAGAGAGCTGCAGGATGATCTCTGCTTTGCTGAGATCACTGTCATTCATGTCCTGATTTGAATCCATAGGAAAACCAAGGTGCTGAAGGCCAGTGACAGATTCATGGAAGGATTTGTGTCAGAACCAATTTGGATCTTGGGAACTTTTGTTTATAGTTGTTCTGCAGAGAGCCATGTCAGCATTCCCTTCATGGAGCACAGCAAAATTCCACCTCTCCTTGACGAGAGAAAATGATCTGGGCCTTCTTGGGCTTGCAGCGCTCATATGTTCAGTTGAAGCTCTGTGAATGTGTCAGTTCAGATGGAAGGCCAGCAATGGGAAAGAATTGCTGACCACCCAGCAGCTGTGGATTCCCTGGTGTGAAAGGTCATTCCTCCCCACCATGACCACCTTATGGTTTTGTCTTTTTTCCTTACACCACCCATCAGGTGGCACCTAGAGAATTAGAGATATGTCTAATGATGGCAGGAGAGTCAATGCAGCCATCTCCCACAACCATCTTTAACTCCCTCTGAGACCTCTTTGCACCCCTCCACACTCCTGGAACAACTCTGCTTCTCTTCAGCAAAGACTTTTGGCTTCACTGCTAGAGGTCCAGGTCAGCTACATGAGAGAGTTTGCATGAGAGAATCTGGCTCCTGCATCTTAACATTCCCCTTAGCTCTGCAGAACACAGAAACCCAAGTGATAAAACTGTTCATGGCCAAATTCTGCTGCTTTTCTCTCTAGGAAGGTGCCATGTGTTACATCTGAACTCAATGATCAAGATCCTTTTCCTCTCTGCCATGCAGTGTGCTGTGGCCACTTATTCTGGGAGAGACCTGGGCACATACCAGTATTTTTCATTCTCTTATATTCCCACATCTCAATTGCAATTAAGAAGGAACCCCCAGAGGTCCTCTGGAAGCCACATGGTAACTCAGGCCCAGGTTTTCAGGATAAGCTGTAGGAGATACCTTCAAATGGTTTAGGCAGACACAGCAGTGGGATGGTACAATTTATCAGGAAGATTTAGCCCTAGCTGTTTCTAGTCCCACCCTATAGCTAGCAAGGCATTGAAGAATGGTCCAAACTTCTCCCTCTCATGGGCATTGAACCTGTTCTTTGGGAACCTCAGCTACTACTGTTATTGGGGGCAAACCATGGGGGAGTTAAATTTCTGCACTTGAAAAAAAAATGTAAGCAGAAAAGGCTTTCCAAGAGTTTGTACCTCTCCTTCGAGGATGATTTTTTTTTTTTTTTAAGAAATAGCAGGGGGAGTTTTAAGTGACAGCTAGGCACTAGAACTCATAATTTTGATAATTCTATTTCTGTCCTTGTCAAGCATTCTGTTAATGGCTGGGTCTCTGCCCTACCCGGAGCAAAGCTGAAGCTGATTTTGGATATCACTCATGTCTAATTTCATTCAGGAATGAAGGGTACCATAATAATGGAGCTGGTGTCACAGGTCTTGTCACATGGGAAAAATTGGGAAATAGTCCTTGTAAGACTTTGTATTCTAGAGTGACCTGGGTACATTATATTATCTAGTCATTTTTTTTCAGAGCAAGGAATTGATATATAGTTTACAAATACATGTGTCTGGGGTGGTTTCTGTCAACTGGGCTATTTCTTTTGTGGTGTCCTTTTGTGTGTGTCACAGGACAAGTTTTTATGGGATCCTTTATAGGAAAAGGAGGAGAATCGGTTTACATCCCACTTAGAAAAAATGGCATCAAACAACTTCTTCAAAGTCCAGCACATTTCCCTAAGCAAAAGTAAAAGCTTAAATAGTTAAATCAATCCAAACTAATTCAGCATTTAGTAAACTCTGTCCTTACTCACACATTCTACTATTCCCAAGCAGAGTAAAATGTAGGAGACAATGGTGCAGATGAAAAGAAACAGAAAATATCCCCTTTGGAATGAGATAACTTCTCCTCTGGCATGTTTAAAGCAACCTGATATTTGCACCTCTAGATTGATGTTAGTACGCATCTTTTCCTTCCCCCATCCGTATAAATGTTTGGTTCAGCTTGCTGAAGATTGATCAAATCTTCTCCCTGCACAAGCCTCCATGGGTGGAGACAGGATCCAAAATGCCAGCAAATAAAGATTTTGAAAATGCAGTATCAACAGAGCTGTGTAAGTAACTCCTTTTAGTGGTTTCTTGGCTGAACTGTAGTGCTGAGAAACAAGTTGTTCTGCGACAGTGGAACTAATGAATCCTGGCTGCCTGGATTTCAATCCTTGCCTCCCAGCTCTTTGCCCACCCCTCAACTGCTACTCCCTCCGTGTCCCCTGTGATTCCCTCCTCTCCAGCTACCTTCACTTCCCTTCCTTTTCCCCAGATAACAGCTGGGCAATGGTAGCTCGGATTGCAGTTTGCTCTGATGAGTAACTGGCCAGAGGGAGCAAAGAACTGCTGAGCTCACTCGGCAGAGCTTCTTTAGTGAGGGCACTGGTGTAGGTCCCTCTTTTTCTATTGAGCTGCCAGCTCCTTGAACTTTGTGCTCACTCAGCTTTGCTGGGAATGTCATGTCTGTACAGAATCTGGCTGAAATAGCTCCGAGGCTGAGAAGTTATTTGAGAGACAGATGGACTGGCAGTGCGATCACACAAGCCTCATTTCCTAGGGGAACCTGCCTTCAAATGCTTTGCTTGAAACAAGATAAAGTGGTTTTGCTTTGTTTTCCAAGACTTGTTAACTGCTTGGATTAAACTAAATGTATGTATTAAATGATACTGTAAGCATGTGAGTAGTCTTCTGCTAGTTTATGTATTTCTTTCTTTTTTTTTTTAATAGCAGTGGATTTATTTCTTTAAATATTTTGCAAGCAAAGCATGGCACAGCTAGCCCTGCCTAGTTTATATTGGCTTCACATAACTTCTGATGTCATAATGCTATTTATTTTATATTCCTCTTCTCTTCCTTTGCATTTGATGCATCACCCAAATGTTGCTGTCTTTACAGGAGAAATACACCATGTCTTTGAGCACTTGATGTCTTCTTAAAAGGTTATGGTATTAGTCCAAAGGTATTTTTCTCCTCGCCTTAGCATGGTTTCAAGTGTTTCAGCTTTACCTAATACAGAAGATCAAAAATTATAAGGAAATGGCTAAGTACACCTTAAGTATTAATAAACTTCAGAAATTACAAGCCCTAGTTTGCCATTTCCTTGAACAGGTATCATGTCCAGTCACTCTATTTGGAGAGACACAAATGAATACTGAGATAGAGTCTTTTTGCACATATTGTATTTAATGATAAAGGTATTTAGTTTTCCTCCTTATGAGGATAGCAGCCACCAGTATTCATAAATGGCTCATCCTCATTAAAAAAACAAAAGGCTCTTAAATTCATATCTCATTCACAAGACCCATTTCGTATCAAATGTTTATCTACTTTTCCTTAACTCATTCTACAATTATGACCAGCACTTTGTACTGCACTGCAGGGTATTAAGTACAGAGACACAACACAATTAGGATTTCTTTTCTGACCAAGGAGCTCTATACTGTAATATAGAAAGAACAATAATAAAAAGATAACTTCAGAGGGCCATCAATGCCGTCATAATCTATCTAACTTTAGAGTAAAAAGAGTTGTGGAAACTATAAAAAGGATGCAACTGGAAAAATTGATCAGTAACTCAGAATTGTGTTGAAATCAAGGCCCAAATTTCATAGTACCAGAAGTTAAGCTAAGCTGTTATTATTTTCTAATGATCACTTTTTATCTGCTGCTGCTTTTATTTGTACTACTGAAGCACCTCAGAACCCTGGTGGCAGACCAGTGCTATACTGTTCTAAACACTATACAACCACAGAACAGAGTGAAGATTCTTGCATTTGAGGATTGTGAATTCTCACAAAATAAGTCACTGCTTTGAAAACCATCAGTCATGACACTATTAACTATTAATCTATTCAGTAAGCTGTATTTTGTCTTGTCATCTGTATTCATTTCCAGATCTCATTCAGAAACATTTTTTCTCCTGCGTATATATTTAATTTTTGTGCTGTAGTTAATTTAATGCATTGTGTAAATGTGCTAAAAGAAGCTGTACTTTGAGAGAATGACATGATCCCTCCATTCTGCAGATGAGTTTTAGTGCATTAGCTTTGCCATGCAAGAGCAAAGAGATGATTGTGGAGGCAGCTAGAAAAGAAATACAAATGTAGATTAGTAGGTCATAGTGTCTTTTATTATTACTGTATTCAAATCCAGTCTTGACTGTGTTAAATGCATCATTGTGACACTGCTGGCTGCTTGGTGCCTGGTAAATGAAGTTCACAGGGTAAATCCTGCTCAGAGGAATAGCCAAACTTGATGCTAATTGCCAACTTTGTTGCCATGGTTATGCAGAACAAACATCTCCCTAACCCCCTGGGCAGGAATCAGGCATTGCACAAAGGTAGCTAATTTACTGCTCTGAATAGAAAAAGGCTGAACAGAAAGCTTTGGTCAGCAAGGGTTTCTAATCCAGTTCCAGTCATTAAGCGTCCCTGTGTAGAGAACTGATCTTACAGCTTACAAGCTCTTAAAGCAGACACGCAGTTTTGTTTGTATTTTCTCTGTTACAAATATCAAGCCCATTTGCATTTTCTGTTCTGAAATTTGACAAAGGCGAGACAAAGTTTGGCCATGGAATAATTTCTACACATTCATTAGGTGCCCTTGTTAATGTATAGGGAGTGTTGGTTTAGGGAAAATGTGTTGTGTTTTTATCCACCTGCTCAGCTCTACAGTTTCTCCTGGCGGTGCTGAACTTCCACAATAAAAACATCAGAGTTTTAGTATGTCCTGGTGTCCCCAGCTAACTCAAGGCTAAACACTCATGTCTGCTGGATGTCACCGTGTTGATAATAGCAAATGGAGCTCCCAGTAAAAGCGGATGAGCCACGGAGAGAGCTAGGCTGCTGCTTCTGAAGGAAAGAGAGTGAGAGCAGTAAGAAGATCTGTATTGAGACAATAAAGACCAGGGCACACATGGAAGGCCAGAGCAGTTGGTGAGGGGCTGGGAAGCTCCTGGTGGGCTAGACAGAGGACCACTGTCCTTTAGTGAGTTTGTCTCCTCCCAGCCATAGCTACAATCCCTACTTCTCCAGTTCTGCTGGCTACAAGAGCAAGTTTGGTAGATGTAAAAGAGATGAAACTGAGATGATTTTGATGTTTTGTCCCACTTGCTTTGACAAGATCCTTTTTGGCCCATTCTTGGAGGGAGTGCTGTGTACAGCCACTGGTGCTCACAGCAATGAAGGGGATACATAAACCTTGTGTCTCCAGCTGATGAGGGCAAAACTGACTCTATCAGCCATGCATGTTCTGTCAGAAAACTACACAAAAAATATTTTTAATTAACTTCTTCAGTTATAAAGGCCATTTAAATGACATATGACTTTCAAAACACAATATTCTGTGGGGCCCGTATATCTCTCCCCACTCTTATGTTTGCTTTTCCTGCTTTAGCATTTGACATTAATGTCTGTCATTGAACACCTCAACCTTTGTACCTTTCTCATGGGAGACACAGATCAGAGTGTTCAAGCTTTGTGATTTGACATTGCTGGCATTTTTGTTCACCACAAATGTTTCTGATGATCCTAATGACATTTCATCAAGTTTTGGAGGAAAAAAATCATTAGGAATAGAATTTTTAAAAATCCCTTGTTGGTCTGAAGTGCTCTCTGAATGAGTTCTGGGAAGTTTAAATTCAGATATGGAATCCAGCCTTTCCATTTGCACTAGAAGTGAGGCTATTTGCAGTTACTGTTTAAGAGAATCCCAGTGTTGAAATCTTTAGACAAAAGGTTTCGAGTTTGTTCAGCAGAGGGATGACAATTGATCAAAAATACATTCTGTGTTTCCAGTTTAGTGAGGCACACTGATTTCCAAGACCAAAACTGCTGTCTTTTTATTTTTACAGTCTTTGTTTGAACTGAGATCCACATTCATTGTTACTGAGCTTTAATAATCTAAGGGTCACTTGAAGGGCTTTTGTTTGAGAGACCTTTCAAGCCAAGCCAAGGCAGCAGTTTAGAGAACATTTCTTGTTTGTAGACAAAAATATATTAAAACAACCAAGGGAGCTATTACTCTTCCACATAATTATTTTTAATGTCTCATTGGACATGTATGAAATGCCTTTCAGTTCCTGTGGGAGAATTACTTTTTTGCCTTTTGCAGCGTAGCTTTTGTTAAATTTCTGTGCTGCTTTTCCATTGAGCAATGCTCACCCCAGAAGACTTTATAAACACAAGCGGTATCTCCAGGAATATGCTTCCAACATATAATCCACAGAAATACTTTGAGATTTGTCAGCGGTCATGATACCTTGTGTACCTTGTGCCATCTATTTCTTTTCTGGCCACAGTCAGGAGAGAATGTGACCCCAGTTCACAGTGGGAGAAGTCAGAGAACAGCCAAGAGTCCTGCAGGGGTGAGGCAGAGCCGTGTACTACAGCAGCCCATGGTGAGGGCAGGAGGGCTAAGACTCTCTTCACCCTCATTTTTCCTGGTAAATGTATGCCAGGGTATCAGACCACCTTTGGAATAAAAATGATTGGCAAATGTTCTGTGCTGTGCAGCTTCTTTCAGTTACCCAGGAAAGACTGGAATGGTGTGCATCCTTCTTTTTTATGATAGGAATGCATTCACAGGGAGGTGAACAAGCACAGAAGCTGAGGGAAGAGGGAAAGAGTAGCTTTATGGAAAGACAGAAACCATCCTGCAAAAATATAGTTCTAACAAAAATATTTGGGCTGGGCTTGGGAAGTGCTCATTTTGTGCCATTTGTGCTCCACAGAGGTCCAGGCTTAGCAGGTAGATGAAGCTGCTTCACTGGGATGTCCTCTTCTCTTGGGTACCCATGATCCTTTAAATCTGCCAGTTGCCCTTCTCGTTTTGAAAGATGTCCAGATGCTTCTTGCTCAGATGTTAGGAGCTCCCACAGATCACATGGTAGCTATCTTATTTCTGTACCCTTCTCCTGGGCATGGTGAAACTTTCAGTAATCCCAAATGGACCTCACACAAACACGCCCCATTATCCATGTCTCGTCATAAAGCTCATAAATGGGTATCTAGATAATTGTACTTGCTAACTGGATGTAAACCCAATTCCAAATATACAGTGCTCCCAGGTTTCAGAGAGATAAATTACTATATTCATCTTTTTCAGATGACTAAACTTGAGGTCTTTCAAACTAAGCTTATAAAATTGTAAGTTATGTAGATGGTAGATGAAGTATGATTTGCAAAATCCTTTGCTTTGTGGAATGATCTTGCCTTGTTTATGGATAAAACCCACATTCTAGCAGTTTCTAGCAGGGAAAGGCTGTGGAAGCTGCATCTTTGAGCAGGATACGATGTCAGGAACAAATTATTGTAACTCTGTAACACAGCAATGTTCTAATGTCTGAAGCACAAGTTGCTCAACTGTGAGTGATTTAATTGTGTAAAAAGTTGCCTTTACATGAACTGCAGTATACATCTTGGAACAACAATTATGTTGTAGCTCAAGAATATATTGTAAGACTGTAAGAGTAGTATGCACTTACCGGTATCTGCCTGATGTCACAGTGGCAGAACACTTCTAAAATATTTTGTACATAAAAATCACTGCAGATATTTACCTAACACCATATTCCTTGAAACAAGGACTGTAAAACAAACTTGGGCTTATTTTTTAATATATCATTACTTGAGGGCTTCCTGTGAAGTTGATCTTTCAGTGTCATCCAAAGTTCCCTGTCCCGATCTGACAATTTTACGGCTTTGAACTCAGTTGTTCAAGGTGATTTAATCATTGGTTTGCATATCTCCACATTTAGAGACTGCCAAATAGAAGTGTTTGTGGAATATCTGTTCAATTTGGAGTGCTTCTATTCAGCAGAGCTGCTGTTAGAAGCACAGCAGGAAAAATGGGAAGGACTAAATACGTGCAGCCTGAATAAGGGGTAGGAAAAGCTTGGATGAAAGAATATAGTGGTCAATATGTAACTGCAACATGGCAGCATGAGAGAGAGACAGAAGAATTATGTGGTGTTTGGCAGGAGGATGTAATGAGTAATAGATGGAATGATGAAGGGAAAATAAAATCGGCTGGATGAAGAAAAGCTTCCTGACCACGAGATCTTGTTTGATTACTGAGCTTTCCCAGGGGGACTTCTGTGATTTGGGAAAAGTTCTACAAGACTGTTCAGAGCCTCACAATGCACAGTTCTTAGTTACCTAACAATGTGGCATCCAGGAATGGATAGTGCTTCCCTCTTTTAACAGTGCTTAAGGTTCCTTGGATTCCTTGGATTTGCCGGGCAGCCCAGAGCATCTCTTGAGTGCTGGCTGGCCTCTGACTTCTCTTTTAGTTAGGCTTGCTAAATAATATTACAGATCCTGGAGAAAATCTACCTCCTCTGAGCTTGTGCATGCAAATCCACCTCCTCTGAGGTTGTAGGTTTGATCCTGGTTCTTTGATGCTAAGGGCAGGAGACTGCAAGATTGGATTGAGCTGTCCAAAGTGACAGGATCTCTGAAGATGCATTAGGTGGCAATTGCAAATGCCTTTGTGTATGTCCTCAGAACTCTCAGCCCAACCCTTTACAATATCTGGATTGATATTACTGATATACAGTGTTGGAGCGGAGTATGTTGCAAGTGTTAAATAATCTGAAATCCATATTTGGCCGGAGAGCTTATCCAACTGATTCAAGAACTTTCATTCCATGATAAAGCAGATGTAGCTATTATGGGGTGTTCATGTTACCCAATCACAGAATTATTTCATTATAGATCTGGTGTCTGGCTAAAGCTGACTCCAGTAGTTCCTCTGAGAGAAGTTTATCAGATGAAAAATTAAGTGTTTTTAGCTGATATCCAACCAATTTGCTGAACTTATTTTGACTTCTGCCCAGAGGTTTTTAGAGTAGGTTTATAACTGAGAGTCCATTTGGATTTGAGCATTTAGGAAAGAAGCATTCAAAAACCCAGAGGCAGTGAAGGTCACACGGCTTCTATAAACTGGGGAGCTCAGACCATGAAGTCAGAAAAATGGGTTGATAGGGTGCTTTCCTAGTGGGTCTCTTCTGCTTGGCCTTTCAGTACATTCCTTGTTTTCAGGCAGCTTCTCAGAGCAATGGGACCCATTTCCTCAAAAGCACATAGACACTGCAAAGGCTGCTGCTGCTCAGGGTGAAACTGTGATAAACTAGGATCAGTGCTGTTCAACATCTCTGTCAGTGACATGAACAGTGGGATGGAGGGCACCCTCAATGAGTTGGCTGAAGCTGTGTGCTGCAGGGGGCACGCTGGAGGGCAGGGATGCTATCCAGAGGGACACTGACAGCCTGGGGAGGCTCAGGAGATCCTCACAGAGTTCAGCAGGGCCAAGAGCAAGGTCCTGCACCTGGGCTGGGGCAGTGCCCAGCACAAACACAGACTGGGCTGAGAATGGATTGAGAACAGCCCTGAGGAGAAGGAATAGGGGGTGTTGGTTGACAGGAAGCTCAACAGGACCTGGCAATGGGCACTCCCAGCCCAGAAAGCCAAATGTGCCCTGGGCTGCATCCAGAGCACCGTGGGCAGCAGGGCAAGGGAGGGGATCCTGCCCCTCTGCTCTGCTCTGGTGAGATCCCACCTGGAGCTCTGCATCCAGCTCTGGGGCATCCAACAAAAACAGGACACAGGCTTGCTGGATTGAGTCCAGAGGAGGCCACAAAGATGCTCAGAGGTCTGGAGCACCTCTTTGTGAAGACGGGCTGAGAATTGGGGTTATTCAGCCTGGAAAAGAGGAGGGTCTGGGGGACCCCCCAGCACCTTTTCAGTGCCTAAAGGGGCCACAAGAGAGCTGGAGAGGGGCTTTCCACAAGGACAGGACACAGGAGAACAGCTTCACACTGACAGAGGGCAGGGTTAGATTGGCTATTAGAAAGAAATTCTTTACTGTGAGGGTGCTGAGGCACTGGTACAGGTTGCCCAGAGAAGCTGTGCCTGCCCCATTCCAGGAAGGGCTCAAGGCCAGGGGCTTGGAGGAACCTCGTGGTCTGGAAGGTGGTCCTGCCCGTGCAAGGAGGTTTGGAATGAGATAATCTTTGTGGCCATTTCCAACCCAAAGCATTATATGATTCTAAATATTGCTAAGAACTCAATTTTGAAATTGCACCAAATCCACTATCTGCTTTGCTCCTGTGATCTTTCATAGTGGAAGCCCTGAATTTTGAAAAAAAAAAAAAAAGAAAAAAAACCCCAAAAAACCCAAACACAGAGAAATGTGAGACTTTTCATGCAAGTTCATCCACAAATAAATTTTTAAAATTTTCTTGTGAAGATAGTCCTTCTTTTCAACATCTTCTTATTTAATTTAATATTTATTATCTCATGGGTGCATGATTAACTCTCTATCAGAAGGTACATAACTTGTACATTCTGAGATCTATCTAATGTCTACCAAAGGAAAAAAAGTAAATCATTTAGATCTGGAACAGTGATCACAATGGAAGTTTCATTTGCAAAGGATTTATGGGGACTTGAAGTGAGTATTATGTTTTGAATAAATGCACCATTGACCAGTATCAGATTTCCATAGGCTTTATCTTGTTTTTCCTAAGCAACTGCTCATAAACTTTTTAAATATCTTGACTAGCATGATGGTGCTACTTGCAAATCTGTTCATAGAGCTATTAATCTATGATACTGCAATCTAGAGAAAGGAATCACACTTACTTGCTCATTCCTTTCACTATTTCATTTAAAAAACATAAATAACAAGTTGACAGGGTTCCTTTGTGCTTCTTTCTTTCTGACTAATATGTGATAAATATATCAGGAAAGGTTTGTCAAGACATCACAAAGCAGGTCTTAGTTCCGATCTGAACTTTATTGAACTCTGCTTTCATGTAATAGGAAGAAAAACAAGTGGTAGATTTGATCAGTCTGCACCCATGACTCAACAGCTACAGCAAACCCTCGGTGCTTTTAATTCCTGTGTCATAGCAGTGCTCAGATGAATTTAGTGCAATCAAAGAGACATAAAAACTGAAGGGAAAGGAATGTCCTGCATCTCATGAAGAAGAAATTTGACTTCTAAGGCAAGTTCAACACGTGAGTTCCCTCTCTCCTTTTCTTTCTTCCCACACCTCTCCCCACAGCTTCATCTCTAGCTGTTCCTGCATAGCTCATCTCAGCATGAGCTTTGTGGGACAGTGGCAGTGGGGGCAGCAGAGGCTGCAGCTGGACAGTGACCATCACAAATCTGAACACAGTGACAGCTGCAGCCCATCTGAATTGTATCTGGTACTGTGGCTTCTGCCCCTGCTTGCAGCAGATCTCTCTTGGGTTGATGCCCTGAAACCATGGACTTTTCAGATGGCCTTTCACACTCATGTCCAGACCACTTATCCCACACCCACACAAGGGAGAGTTTGCCTGTAAACTCAGTTTGACCAAAAGCCACATTGAGTGGGAAGCCTCAGAATTAAGAGCTGGGAAAACTCTGGTTTCAGCTGGGGCTACATTTTTGCTGCCTGTTGCTTCCAACCATCTAGATGAGCAAAATGAGTTTAAAATGAGATTCTCTACCTCATGTGTATTGCTGCAATCCACACGTATCTGTACATGCAGTCCAGAGAGAGAAGAGACACACACACACCTTCATGTAGCTGTGGTTACGAAGGACTGGGTTTGCTCAGTTTCTAAGGAAGCCAAAGGGCTGTGCTGGGGGGCTGGGGGCAGTGGAATGTCTGCCCAGGCTGCTAAGGAGCAGTGGGTGTTGGCTGCGCTGTGCTGCTGGGGCTGGGAGGAGGGACTTGCCGTGTTGCAACAGCTCTCCAGCCCTGCCACCCCCTCACAGGTCACATCACTGACACATCACACAGAGCTGTGCTGCAAAATGCAACCATCTGCCTTTCTTTGCTTACCCAAGGTCTCCAAGCACTCCAGAAATACTGCTGGAGTCACCCATTGTTCTGGCCAAACTGCTGTCACCTCTTCCATTTCTCTGGGGTGTGCAGAATGTATGGAACAGAACTCAGGAGCTTTTGGTTCTCTTCTGCTTTTGGCATTAGGCACATTGTCCCTGCTGCTTGTCTTCCATGCTCACCAAACATCCTCAGGCAGAGGATGTGCTTGGCCTTCCCCATTACATGGCACAAGTCCTGGTGGATTGACATCCTTAGGCACTGATTTCAGTGGGAACACTTGCCCTATAGCACTTTTAGTCGGGGGCTTACATGGATGAATTCCTCTGAGGTGTGTACAGTGAACAAAACCTAGTGAAAAGGGGTTTAGACCCTCAGCTAAGACAGACACAGCTGCTGGAGCCCTCTTTTTTCCCATTGAGGAAAGTGATGAAGAGGGTATCTTCACACAGGGCTGCAAAAGGGCTTTGCTAGAACAAAGAGAGGTTTGGATTTTGCTTTGCATTGTTAAAGTGTGTTTGTTAAAGAATTAAGCTGATAGATAAAAGGCATGGATAGTTAGTGTTTAGGAAAACATGTTCATGGCCAGTCTGTGTAGAAACTGGTAAAGGACAATTCATCTTCTGTCCCTGTCCTGTAATACCCTACAGTTAGTGAGACCTGAGGCTCCGGGTGCCTTTCCTTACCTGTGATACCGAGGATACTGCAGTGTTTGTGCACTGCAGCTGGAGCCTTTCTAATTCTTTTGAATGTATAAATATTTGGTTTGCATTTCCAGTATGTACCCATATTCAAAGGTGGTGTCCCAGGTGGCTCTAAGAATTCTTTGAATTGGTGTCAATGCCAGGTATCGTTACTGATGTGTTTGTGTATTATTACATTTAGAGTTCAGTGTGCCTTTGCAGTGGGATCTGCATGGTACTACCTGTGAGTAATTAATTCCTTAAGTCTGACTTACCAGACACCCATTTATAATGCACTACATTTTAGAATATTTTTTTTCTCCTGCTGAAATAATAATTTTATTACTTTCAAAGGCATTAGCGGCAATGCTAAGAACTGAGCATATTACCTAAGAGTTTTTTTCCCAAAAAATTTATTTTGTACGTAAGCACAAAACACCTATAAAAATTCTATGTAATAGTTTTAGCTGCTCCATAAGTACATCCCATTGTATATCTAAGACTTTAAAAACGTCACATACTCCAGATCTGAAAGATGTTACCGATACCCAGCTTTCCATGAACTCCTATTCACCAGAACCCCGGCCAGGGCGGGACACACAGGGATGCTTTATGGCCCTATACAGCCGGGTGATTTATACCGAGCCTCGTCCTAGCAGCACGCTAATAAATTTCCCGGAGCCCGCGTGGTGCCTCGTTCCTGGCCGCAGCCTCGGCGCTGCAGCGGGCACCGCCCGGGGCGGGCCGGGCTCGGGNCCGGGCCCATCAATTTCCCGTGCTCGGTGCCTGCGTCCCGGCGCGGCACTAATGCGGAACAAATTGAGACATATCCTCTCCGTAATTAGTTCCAGCGTTTCCAAGATTTACGGT
>VWYP01002951.1:6966-83691 GCA_013400435.1 Pycnonotus jocosus | reverse complement strand
TTTTTTTTTTTTTTTTTTTTTTTTTAGACGGTTCCTTCGACCGTGGGAAAGACACTACCTTGGCTCTGTGATGACATTTCTGCCAAGACTAGGATGGGGTGGGGGGGGTAGGAAACTAAGGCTTTGAAACCTCTGCCCAATTTTCCTCTTTTTTGCCTGCCTCTTTCATCCAGCTGGGCTCCTCCAACAACTGGATGCCTCCAGCGGGCCCCGTTCTCCAGCAGATGTACAACTTTCAATTATTTTCAGCACATTTTAATCAGGCCTAGTTCTGATAAAGCCCTAATTAAAGAGACCTCACTATCGGCAGCTCGGTTCAGAACTCAACTTTCTTATCACATTCTTGAAGCTTTGGGTCAGGCAACACCGGAAAATGCGGCCAAAACCTCGTCCCGCTCCGAGCTGAGTTTTGAAGGTCACCGAAAGTCTGTGGCGGGCCAAAAGTAACGTAGAAAGTGTCAGTGTTTTCTGAAAGTTAAAAAAGAGACAGAGGGAAACGGGGAAAGGGAGTTGAAGGTTGCGCCTCTACCCTGAGGGCTGAGGGAGGAGATAAAGGAGCGAGAAACAGCTGTGGGATGGGAGCCCGTGAGGTGCCGGCCTGTCAACGCTGCCCGCGTCGCTGCGACAGGAGCTCTGCTCGTAGTGTCAGGGGGATGTGGGGGATATTTGGCCGGGAACAGGCCGGTCCCACTTCTATCCCAGCCCCGCAGTCTCAGGGCCGACTTAAAGTCATCACGAAGGTGGAGTTTGTAAAGCCTTCTGCAATATTTTCATTCCTCCTGTGGCTCCCTCCGTTTCTCCTGCAGGTCAATGAAGCCTTGCAATGTCTCTGGACCCAGCCTGTCAGCAGAGAAAGTAAAACGGAGAAGCAACAATCGAATTCCTTCGCTGCCTCTCCATTTTATTCTCTCTGAAACCCACTGTGATTACGGGTCGCTGGTGAAGATCTGTCCAGAGCCGAACAGCCGGCACCGAAAGGGAACTGAGGCAGGCGGCTGAAAACAGCCCCGAGTGCTCCCTCTCGGCTGACAAAATCACTCTCTAGCCGCACGCCCCATCCAGATGGGTCCGTGGCGGACGCTCGTGCTGGAATAAGCGGGTTCAGGGAGAAGAGTGTGAGGGAGAAAGCGCTCGTAGTCCCTTTGGTTTCTTTCCCCTGCCCGCGTCGAACTTTTTGTTTTGTTTTGCTGGGTTTTGTTTTGGTTGGGGTTTTTTTTGTTTGTTTTGCTTAGTTTTGGTTTTTTTCAAGAGTGACTCTCGGAGGAGCTTGGTTCTCGGGGTAGATGCTGATGAGCCGAGAAGCCTCTGAGATAATATTACTTTGTAATTACTTTTTTAGCTGAAGTTGTTTAGCCAGCTCCAAGTCATTAATGAAAGTTGGTGTCCAAGCACCTGATTTACGATCCCGTGCCGGCCCGGGGTCAGCAGAGGTGGTCTCTTTCCATCTGAATCTGCTCGGTGTAGGAAACAAAATAGGCTGTTTATTATTTTGGAGAGCAATTTTCACTGAAAGGAGGAGTTTTATTTTTGCACGTAACATTCCGGCTCTTTATTGCAGACTCCTCAGAAAGCCGCTCTTAACAAAATAAAAAAAGCGCAAGATTAAAGGGTAACTTCTAAATTGGAAGCGCCAGATGAGCACACTGAGCAGATGAGAATCTTCCTCTTTTAATATGAACAACAATTAATGAAAACATCCTTTTTATTACCGAGGCCGATCTGTCCTCTTTAAATACAAACTAGACTTCCGACTTTGCGCTCCTCGGCGCTGGCTCGGCGCGGCTCTCCCCGGAGAGGGAGATATGCGAGTGCCGAGAGGCGGTGGCAGAGGGGCCGGAGGAGCTCAGGGAGCCTGGCCCTGTCCTTGTCCTCAGCGTGGGCAGCCGCCCCGGGGGGGATCGGGGACCTGCGACGGGCGCGAAGCATTCGGAGACCGCGATGCGGGCGCTGCGTGGCCGCGGGCCCCTGTCGCTGGCCGGCCGCTCGGGGGGACCCGGCGGAGGCTCCTGCTAACCGCGCTGTGCTCTCTCCGCCAGGTTACAGCACCGTGGCCTTTGACGGGACCCCCAGCTACGGCCACACGCCGTCCCACCCCGCCGCTCAGTTCACCAACCACTCCTTCAAACACGAGGACCCCATCAGCCAGCAGCCCTCCCTAGGTAATTCCTGCCTCCCCCGGGGTCCGCACCGAAGGGCTCTGTCGGGCGGCTGGCGACCCACAGGGACCCGCCCCGAGCCCCCACAGGCCTGGCACAGAGCCGGAGCTGCCCAGTGCTGGAGGAAGGGGCCCTGGAGCCCCCCGTTCAGCGCAGGGCGAGCAGAGGGGCGGCCGCTCGGCGCAAGGGTTAGCTCTGTGCTGCTCTCTCCGCAGGGGACCAGCAGTACTCGGTGCCTCCCCCGGTGTACGGCTGTCACACGCCGACCGACAGCTGCACGGGCAGCCAGGCGCTGCTCCTCCGGACGCCCTACAACAGGTACCTCTGCCGGCAGGGAGCTTTGCCTGCCGTCCTTGTGCGCGGGTTGTTGCTGGAACGCGCTCTCTCCCCCGCATGCCGTTCAAACAGCTTCTCTTTTATGCAAGGAAGCAGATTTATTCTTTCCCTTCACAAACAAACAAACAAACAAACCAACCACCATCAAAACAGAAAAAAAAAACCCCCACAAAAAAACCCCCAAAAAACAAACCACCAAAACCCCCAACAAACAAAAAAAACACCCCCAAAACAAAACCCCAAAAACCCCAAACCCCAAACCAACAAAAAACCCCAAACCAAACAACCAAACCTAAAACCATACCCCAAAAAAGAAGATTCACACGAAAAAACCAAACTATACCAAGGTAAAACCACCCCAACCCCGGCAACAAACAAGAAAAAGCCAACAAAAACAAAGGAAAAAAAAACCCCAAACCAAACCAAAACCAACCAAAACCCCCGACATCCTCAAACCCGTACAAACGAAAAATAGATGCCGTGCCTTCCGCCTCTGGCCCCGCTGTGTCTCGGAGGTTTCGCGGGCCGGCTCTCCCTCCCGAGCCGGGGCTGGCGGGGGCGGCGGCGCCGCTGGGCTCTGGCAGAGCATCCCGGCGGGGCCGGGCACGGCGTACCCGTGTCGGGAGAGCCGCGCTCCGGCAGCAGGTGCCGGCCGCCTCTGGGAAGCGGGAGCGGGGCTGCCCGCTCTCCTTGGGCCTGTCCCGTAGCTCGCCAGTGCTATGAATTTGTGGTTTGCCCTTCACCGCAGCCAGGGGAAGCGCTTGGGGCAGCTCGGCTGAGCTGCAGGGCCCCACGCGTCCTCTCCCGTCCTGGCTCTAGGAGTCTCCGCAGCCCCGGAGCTCTCTCCCGAGGCCGGGAAGGTGTGGGAGTGCCGGCTGGTGAGCAGCAGCCATGGGTAGAGCGTGGTACAGGCAATTAAACCCCAGCCCCGTCCAAGCGCTTGGTCTTGCAGGCCAAGAGCCGTTCCGATGGCTCCCAGGAGTGATGGGAGCTGGCCTGCAGGGAGGTTATTTATTGAAATCGGGGCAATAAACCTATCGGATTTCCTTGCTGGGAGAAAGGTGCGTCTGGAGCTTTGCTGCAAGCAACGAAACCTCTTTGCCAACAGACGGGCCCGTGGCAAGCGCGGCTTACTCGGGTTTGTTTTTTTTCCATCTGACATGGGGGTTGGGCGTTGGAGTTTTACAACGTGTTTAGTGAGGAAAAGAAGTTCCCCAAAATTTATTCCTCAACTTTTTGTGAACTTGGAGCCAGTCCCGTATCTCGGAGTTGCTAAGTAACTCTCGCACACAAAACAATGTGCCTCTGCGAAGGAAGCCGCGAGCGGCTCCTCTTGTAGGCCTGTTATATCATCTCAGATTAATCGACACTGGACGTGAGACAACAAAAATTCTGTCACTTCCAGAAGCCACTTCGCTAATGAACGTGAGTTGACGTCAAGGGAAGGAGGGAATGAGGTAATGAAGGAAGGAAAGAAGCCTATCCAGAGAGATTAGCTTGCAGAATAATTGGCGGGGCGAACTCCTGCACCGAAGTGACAGAGATTGCTCGCCGAGCAGGGAAATCTATAAATATGGTTTGGAGGAGGTTTGAGGAGGGCAGCTCCGAGCGGCCGCGGGCAGCCGCTGCCTTCCCATGGCCCCCGAGCCTCGGGGCTCGCCCTCTCCCCGCTCCTGGAAGCGGCAGCACCTGGAGGTGTGATTCCGATAGCAGAAGGCTGATAGTGTCGAGAGCTCTATCTTCCATGGGCCCCCACCGAGGCAGGGGTGAGCACAGAGCTCGCCTCCCCAGTGCGGCCGCCTCCTGCCCAGCGCCTGGGGACCCGCACCCGGCGCGAGTGGGCAGCGCTGTGCCACGGGGGCCGATTTCCTCCCGACCTCAGCCTTGATCCTGCCCTGCTCCCTGGGAGGTTTACGGCTTACTCCAGTAAGATAAGGATTTAAGCCTTTAAGGCTCACAGGAGCCAATACTGATGTGTGGGGGTATAAGCGAGGCAGAGCTTGTTCCACGTGGAGGGCAGCCCCAGCTGTACAAAGCCTGATCCCGCAGCGGGGCCCGCACAGGTTGCTGAGCTCGGTGAGGCCTCTTCTTGTCCCCTACCGAGCACGTTCCAATCCGCCTGGAAAGTGTGGTCAGGAAAGAGGATGAGTCCTTGCAGTACAGAAACGGGCGGGAGGGACTTCTCTGCTACATCACCAACGCCCTAAAAACGACCGCGCTGTCCTTATCCATATTTATCTTGATTTGGCAAAAGCGTGATTATTGTTGTTTTGTTTTTTTTTGTGGTTTGTTTTGGGGTTTTTTTTGTTTTTTTGGTTTTTTTTGTTTTTTTTTTTTTTCAAGACCATATTAATTCCGCACGTGCTTCTCGAAGATTTCTTCTGCTTTTAGCAGTTCAGGCCAAGTTCGACAGCTCTGCTTTGTCAAGTGGTTGCTCGGTGGCCACATCCGAGTGCCGGGGCTGGCTACCATGCCCGAGGGCTCTGCGCGCCCCCTGCTCACCTGGCGCCTGTCGCGCGGAGTGCTCAGAGAGCGCCCGGGAAATGGTGCTCAGCCCCGGAGTGGGGCTTTGTCATTCCTCGCAGTGGCTGGGGACAGCAGGCGCTCCCGTTCGTCTTTAGCAGCCTAGGGAGAAGGGGGGCATATGGCGGAGGAGACGAGCTCGGGTACTGGAGGTGGTGTTGCCTCTGTCCCCGGCGGAATGCGGCGGCCGGTGTTTCCCTGCATCGGTGTTTCCCTGCACCGCCTCCTCTCTGCGTCTCCCGGGACGCCGAGCAGGGCTGGTTTGTGATCCCTCGCTCCCTCACCCCAGCCGAGGCTGCGGGTCCAAGACCATGCCTCCGTCACCCCCGTCCCGGACCCGCCGCTTCCAACAGGACCCGAGCGAGGGGTGATGCTGCGGCGGGGGGAGGTGGAGGGAGAGGGCAGAGGGAGAGGATGCGGATGGAGTCACCTCCACCTGATGCTCTCGCTTCCCCCTCATCTCCTTCTCTCCAGCTGGGTGCTCGGGACCCTTTCGGCTCCCCCGCTCTCGGCGGAGAGCGGCCCCAGCCCGAAGCCGGGCCGGGTCGCGAGTGGGCGTGGGCGGGAGGGTCCGGCCCGTCTGCACTGCGGAGGCACTCGGGGTTCAAGAGCCTCGCCCTCTTTTCCGTACCGCGGCTGATCGGGAAGAAAGAAATGGTTGAAAGATCGTAATTCTTAGGCTGGAAGCAAAACTATCTCTGAAATCTCTCGCCCCGGCCACTACTTGCTCTCTGTTATGGCCCAGCCCGCTGCGCTGCCCCGCGCCTGTGGCTGGTAGCTGGACACGGACGACAAACCCGCACAGATCACAAGCGAGCGTTTGTGGGTCCATTAAAAATGGTGATGTGAACTTTTCTACCTCGCGCTGTTTAATGTAGTAAACATACTCGATGTTGAAAATTTACTGTGAGTCACACTTGCAAAGACTTTAAAAGTGGAGGAGTCTCGGTTCAGATTATAGCTCTTTCTGTGCAGAGGTCAAGAACTCGGTAATACTGCAGTGCAGGCCAAAACAAACTCTATATGATCTACTACTGGTTTCCTTTTAAGTTCCCTTTTTGCTCAGCGTTGACTTCCTTTTATTTCACTCCAACTTACATTAATCCCTGTTGTAGAAATGTTTCCCCCCCTTCCTCTCGTTTCTCTTTAAAAGCATCTTTGTAATGAAAATAAGTTATTTTTAGTGTCTTCTTTGTGGCCGCTCGAAGGGCCAAGGATTCAGATTGGAATCAGTGCAGGCATATCCCTGGAGACCCCGCTTTCCTCCTCCTCACGCAAACCCCATCCAAAGCCGAGATTTTGAGCGGAGCTGTTGGTTCCATGAGATCATCTCATGGTACCGTCAATAATGAACCATGGCGAGGAGTAAATGGCGTTAGGGACGTCCTGTTCTCTGTCACATGCCAGATGTGAGACATTTAATCCGAGCCACTGCTCGGTGACCCCTGGGCAAGAGGCGGCCGGCGGGGCAGTTCGTATCTCCGGGCACGGCGGTGCCCACCTGCCTCCCGCCCAGGGCCGACTTAGCCACAGCTCCGGCAGTCCCGGCTTTTTTGAGATGAGAACCTCGCGGCTCCGTGGCTCCGCACAGAAAAGAAATTTCTCCCCTCGGCTGCTGCCGGACGCAGAGATGGCACAGACCCCACCTGCAGCCCGTGGGAGCGGGTGTGGGTGCTGCTCTGTGAGCATCCCGGTGCCCGGGTGTGGCACAGCCGGGGCGTGCCGAGAGTCTGAAGCTTGCCCCGGGCTGGTGTGGAGTCTGGGGCTGGGCACCTGCTTCCCCCACACTCATTCCCCGGCTACTGCCCGCAGCAGTAGGAGGACAAGGGGAGCGAGGGCTGAAGGTCTCTCCTGGGGCGCCCCGCTCAGGAGACACCAAACGGGGCAGAGCAGGGTTTAGCGCAGATACCGGAGTTCAGCTCACATCCCTCTCCCGGTGCTTCCCACGGCGCCCAGCCTGCCCGAAAGCCGCTCGGGGCTCCCTTCGGAGGCTGAAGCCAGCTCGGGCTCCGCCGGGGAGCCGAGGCCGGCGCTGCAGAGGCGGGAGCGGGGCGCGGCCGGAGTGCGGGGAGCGCCTTTGGCCGGGCGAGCACCCGGAGAGCTGCGGCGGCGCCGGGGCGCGGGCACAGCGCTGCTCCCGGGACACCTTGTCTTGGACACTGTCACCCAAGGGCGGCATGGAATACGGTGGCTGCGAGCTGTGACAAGATGAATAAGTGTATTGCTTTATGAAAAAGTAAAGGAGGGGGAAAAAAAGTGGATATTGTGGGGGAGGCTCTTATAAATGAACTGTCAAGCGAAAAAAGTTAAAGGGAAATCTCCTGCTGTAAATGCATCGGGCGGGCACTTCTAATAAAAATCAGGGTCCTGGAGGAATTAATTACAGCAGCATTACAGGAAGAATTCGTGGAATTGCAAAACGTAGTTGGCACAGACCAGCACGGACTGCTATTGCAAATGGGGAAACTGCAGGAGAGTTTAACAATTCCTGAGCTGATATGCAGGACATTGTAGTAGCATAATAGCACTTCAGACACACTAATGAATAATAGTGTCCAGTGATACTGACAAATGATATTACGCATACTTCGAGATTGAAGTCACTTAATTTGTTTTTATATGCAAAAGCTTCCCACTGGATTCTGGCTTTTTTAGGTCGCTTCTACCTGCCACGAAGTTGAAAAAAAAAAAAAAGAATAATAATAAAAAAAATACCGTCTCCTAATAACAAAATTATAGAAATTCACCGCATAAATCCAGCAAATTTAGGTGTAATTAATCAGGGGGGAGAGTCGCGTTTATTGCGAGTGGCGTTCCCCGGCATCAATCACACCGCCCCCTTTGAGGGGCCGGGTGCTCGCCCCGCGCCCCCCGCGCTCGCCGGCCCGGCAGGGGCTGCGCTGCGGGGAGAGCCGGGGCCAGGGACTGCCTGCGGTGTGTGCCGGCGGGGAAAGAGCTGCTCCAGCGGTGAGCTTCGTTTATCGCTCAGCCACTCCATTTTTCTCCTGCTTGTCAAGCCCCTCTATGTAGCAACATCCATCACGAGTCACGATAGCTGTTTCACTCCATTACCCACGTGGTCTCTCACACTCCTGGTTAAAATAGTTAACAGATCTGACTTTTTAAAACAAATAATCATTTGCGTTACCCCGCCGGGCTGCTTGTATTCGTTTCATTCATTTCAACGTGTCAATATCGGATATTATTTTTTGCAAAGGAAAAAGTCTCGTATTTATATTTCCAGCTCTTTGCCAATCGTCAGGCTTGCAGATTCAAAGTGTCTTTTCGAGCCACAGATTTCCTTTTCTTTTATTTACTTTTGTTTTTTAAAATTCATAATGCATCGATAAAAGGGATTATGTAAAATCAATTCACTTTCTACTATTTTATATTTCAAACAAATAACAAAGAAATTGTTGATATTCTGATGTTTTGGTTTTTATTTGATACCTGCAATTTTAGCTCTAATTCTACATCTTTTCACAACAGTGACAATTTATACCAGATGACCTCACAGCTTGAATGCATGACATGGAATCAAATGAACTTGGGATCCACACTGAAAGGGTAAGGAGC
Source organism: Pycnonotus jocosus (assembly GCA_013400435.1). Classification (NCBI taxonomy): domain Eukaryota; kingdom Metazoa; phylum Chordata; class Aves; order Passeriformes; family Pycnonotidae; genus Pycnonotus; species Pycnonotus jocosus. The sequence goes on along the minus strand of VWYP01002951.1, from coordinate 75,100 downwards.
TTTGTTCTCTTCTAACCTGCGGCCCTAGTGAAGCTGCATTACTGACTGACTTTATGTTGGATTTTATCATTTGAATCCGGTCACTTGCACGAAAAAAATACTGTCCGGTCCACTGAGAGTGGCTCATCACCTGGCGGTATTGTGCCGTGTTTTTGATGATCCTTGCCCCAGCCTGAGCAGAGGGTCGCGGTGCTGGCTGCCCGTGCCATGGGGCCCAGCGCTGGGTGTGTCGGGGGCTCCGGTGGCTCCGGGCAGGGCAGGGCAGGGCAGGGCTGTGCCCACTCCCGGTGCCTGGGCCCCTCCCGGAGGCGCAGCCGCGGCCACTTCGCGCTCTCCTTGAGCCGTCGCCCCTTCCTACCATCCCTCTTCCCTTCCCCTGCCTTCGGCAGGCCCTGCGTCCTGTGTCCCGGCCCGGCCGCCTCCCGGCTTCCTTCCTCCGGCCATTGTCGCCCTCCCACCTGCCGGGAAGAGGCTCCGGCCCGCCTCCCCCGCGGGGNGGCAGGAAGGCTCCGAGGCGCCGCGGGGCCCCGCCGGGGTGGCGGCCGCTGCAGGGCGGGCAGCGCTCCGGTGCCGCTGCCTCCATCTCCACACCCGCCAAGCCCGGTGCCTCTGCGGCTTCTGACGGGGACGGGGATCCCCCGATGCACCCGGAGGCCAGAGCGGGACCCGCGGGGCTGGGGCGCTAACGCATCGTCACCTCGATCCATCCGCCGTGGCTGCCATGAGCCAAGGGTCTTAGCCAAGGGAAAGCCACAGATTGCCTGCTCTGCTCGGAGTAGATAATTCACTGCTCTGTGGAGATAATTGGCTCGGAAAACTCCCCCACCGAAGGCAGGTATTGGCAGCTTTGAGATGTTCTCAGTGTCCAAGCGTGTGCAGTCTTAAGGGAACAGCAGGAGAGGCCAATAAAAGCCTGCACAGGTCTGTGCTTCCATGAAGTTGTCCATAGATGTGAAAATCTTGTTCAAGATGGACTTTGTGTACACTGTTGTACTGCGATAAAGGAAAAAAATATTATGGGTCTCCTTGTAGCTCATAAACCAATGGTGTTTGAAGGTTAGAGAGAGTAGTGTACTAAACTATCTGTATTGAACAAGGGAATTGAGCCTGAAGAAGCCTGTCAAGGAGCTTTCTTCTGGTTAGAGAAGATCCCAAAATCCTACAGTTGTGTACATTTCACTGTCTTTGCTGCCGATCCCCTCTTTTAAACGGCTATTTCCTACTTTTCTTCCCTAAGTCTTTTTGATTTCCTCTTGAAACTGTACCCTTTAAAGATCAGTCATTGCAATATTAGACACTGTTTTGTCTCTTCTGAAGAAAATATCCTGCAAAATGGAGAAACACATCAACCTTGACCGAGGTCCAAGTTATTAAAGCAAGGAAGAGGTTATTCTTTGGGGAACTCAGTAAAAAAAAAAAAAGTCACAATAGAAATATTAAAGGAGTACTGAACAAAACAAATGGCTTCTTACTTGTCCAGGAGTCAGACTGTTAGCAGTGTAAAGTATGTGACCTAGGATGCATGAAAAGGGGGAAAGAATCAAGATGAATGATCTATGGTAAAACAAAGCTGAAAGTTTTGGTATAGGCCAAGATTGTAGAATCTGTGGAAAATCAGTGCTAGACATAGCCTCATCACTAGTAATATGAGCCAAAATAGTTATCTGTCTTTTCTGGCTGAGAGTTACAATACACAGTACCTCCAATCTCTGTTGCCATGAACATAAGGTATTCTTCCCAAGATTTACATCTTTAAAATATATGAACTGTTCATAAGTGATTCCCAGGCGTTTAGTGTTTCAGATGCTTTTCTCAATCTCATAGTTGTAATTTAAGAATTTTGGAGTCAATCTTCCTGTTGAAATATGGAGCTTCTAGATTCTGTCCAATGATGACAGTCCCTGTTTAGCTCCTTGCCTTCAGTTCTCCCCAGCACTTCTTCCTGGCTTCAGTGAGACTTTTGCATGTTATAAGAAGGAAGAAAATGTTACCAGTAAGTTCTGCAAATGGTTAGAGCACTCTACAGTTATATAAAACTTATGGGTCACACACTTTATACTTGACAGCAGCCCAGGTCAGTAGCTTGCTTTTCTGGGTTTGTGTTCAGCATAAGTTTAACACACTGAAATGGAGCTTTTGCAGTGCAATTTAGGTAGATTTAGTAGAGAGTTTCTGTGCTGAAGTTGTCTATATGAAGAGCATCCTGGTTCTAGCTCTTTACAGTCTTGCCGGTATTTGAGTGATCAACTCCAGAATCTCCTCAACCCAGATTAAAAGTTTAAAATTGGACAAAGAATACTGTCAGGTGGCCAAAGCTGTGTCCTTTCCAGTCATTGTGAAAATCATTCCCGTTGAGTTGCAAGCTCATGAACACGTGTGTCAGCAGCAGCAAGAGCCTGGCCTCTAAACTGTTGAATGATTTTATCAGCCTGCTTCAGCCTGTGGCTTTAAGGCCATGGAAGACTGTTTGTCTTGAGTGCCTTTTTCTTATGGATATTTTAATATTGGGTATTGGAAGTGAGAGCAAGAAGTTTCTATGTAACAATGGAGCTTTGTCTGAGTGCTTTCAGTTGGTGTAAGCATGAGGAATCTGTGGAAGGCATGGCCTGAGAGAAAGGCAGAGGTAGGCAGTATGGAACTGAGATCCTGGCCAGCCATTGCTAAATGGTGAACAGAGACAGCTGAAGTGAACTGAGATGTTGTCTTCTATCAGAATATAGCATTGTGATGGACTGACAGGGGAAGGGGAGAGTGGTGCTAGCAGGGAAGCAGATAGAAAAGGCTGCAGCCATGAATTCTAGAGGCTTCTACTTGCTGGCAAACCAAAAGGATGTCTGATGGCCCAAGATGACCTTCCCTCTGCCAAGAGCTGTCCCTCCAGAAGAAGACAACCCACTACTGCTACCATACAGTCCAAGTGATTTGAATCTGCATTTTAGATTCCCACTTGGGTTCTGAATTCCAAATTGATTGAGCTCTGATTGAGCTCTAGTTGTTCTTACAACTCACGTGAGAAAAGAGGAGTGCTTTGTGAGCTTGTGTGTGTTAATTGTGTTGCTTGTTTGTCCAGGAATCCCTCTGTCAGCTTCTGAACTTTGGGTGGACCAGAGGGAGGGCTGGCTTATCTGTGAGATGTCACACAAGCTGGCAGCTTCTAGAATCTGAAAGGAAAGCTTCATTGTCAAGGCAGTGAACCTCACTGTGGGACTGGATTTTATCTCCTCAGATTGCCTGTTGATGATTTGTTCCTCATTTGTGGTATTTTGTTTGGAGCTGCTGGGATCAGATTTATTCTGTTGCAGGAAAGTCAGTGGGTCCCAGACATCTCAAAATTCATGTCCCACATTAGTGCACACTTTTGCCATTGGTCCTTCATATTTTTGTGTTTCTTTTTAATTTGTCCAATATGAAAAACACTGCTTCATTCCATAGTGGTTCTGGAGGAAGACCTAAGGGCTATAAAATCCTCCTTTATATTTTGATGATTTAAATGTAGAAGTGACATGGAAATAAAAACTGATACCAAGCAGGAAGTGATACAGCATGGTAGACAAGAAGTGTAGCTAAATTCCCAACAGCAAGACTCAATTTGTCTCTTCAGCTGCTCGAGTAAAATGCTTTGAGCCATATTTCTAACAGTCATCTGAAATCAGGCATAGAACCAGACAACATTTTGGTTTTCCCCTTTTGGTTTTGCTTGGATGTTAAACACTCAGCACGTTCCATGGAAATTGGTATTTATTGCTGTTTTCTCAGGCTCACTGTAAGGAATATTAGGTAGAATCTCTGTAGAACACTGTTAAAACCATGTCTAAAACAAGGCAGTGAAAACCTTTCTTGTTTAGGAGTGGTTTGTAAAGGTTTTTCTGCTTAGCTTTGGTGGTACTACTAATAAAATTTGGAAAAAACTTGGGTTTAGTTCCACAATCAAGATGAGCTGGAAATGGACAATAACCTCCAATCTCTAATATGGAATTTCCCACCAATAGCTGAAAGTCTCATTCTGAAGGGAAGGGAATCAGTGAAATGCTGATTCCACTCAGGTGGATGGGAAAAAGTCCCAAACCAAAGAAGGACTATTGAAGTCCAAAACATAAGGGTCCCCTGAAAATTTAGAGCCTTCCTTTAATTAGCCAGCTGACTCTTCCGTTGAGGATGGCAGAAGGGCTCAAATCTGTGAAATCACATTTTTTAATATTCCTTTGCCTTGGAAAGGGCAGATAAAAACGCAGCTTCATACTCCAGCCTCAGTAATAGTATTAGACAAAAACCAGGCAGAAACAGGATCTTCTATATAACTAATCAGGATCTTTTTCTGTCTCCATACATATTTTTCCCAGGGTGCTAGGATGGTAAATATTTTAGCAGAAGGAATTAACTCTACTTCTCTTCCTTTATGTTCTGTTATCAACGGGACTAGCCCACACCCTCACTTTGCCTCATTTTTGGCTCTGTTTCTAAACCCTAAAATTCCTGTTCCTGCAGTGAAACACAATTAAATTGAAGCTTAATGTGGTGCCTGTTTTATGTAATCTTGCTTTCTGGCTTTTTTTATTCTTCCAAGTCTGAATCTCATGAATCAATGTGTATTCACGTTTCATCTGAAATTTTCTAGCTCTCCTCAGTGTGCCCTAAAGCTTCCCTTTTTTGGTTTATGAAATAATAATAAAAAGCTTAACTCTTCAGATTAAGTTGTAGCTGCTTTATACATTAGACAAGCAATTTCAGTTTTACAAAGTAAAAATGGTGTGAGAGAGAAATTGCAGCTTGATTATTTTTTTAAAATATTCAGATTAGAATGTCATCTTTTATGAGGTTTTTTTTTTATAACCACTTAGATTGATACAACTCTCTAAAGCTGTTCTGTTTTTCATCACACATTCTCATCTGTAAACCCTTCATTTTTATTAATCTCTGTACAATCTGTGCAACTCTGAGATTAATCATTTTAAAAGAGCTACTCTGCGAGTGCTAAGGATTTGCTGGGCTAATGGTAAATGCAAGTGCTTCTAAACACTCTACAGCACAGAGCTCTTCCTTTGTAAGTATCAGCCTTTGTTTCCCAGTTATCTACAATTAGATTTTATGGCTGTGTTTCCAGGTCTGGCTGACTAGATCTGGAGAACAAAATACACTGAGTCCTTTTCTCACCAACTAACCTAAACTCTAAATATTCATAGTCCATTTCTGCCTTTAAGCAGTTCCAACTGAAGTTTAAGGGAGTTGTGTATTTACAAATAATGGTAGAGCTGGACTGTGAGGCCAAATCCTTCAGTTCTTGCTCAAACAAAAATTTGTATTGGATCCTTGCAGGGCAGCTTGGCTGCATCTAGCCTTGCTTAGTTTAGAGTCCTTTTAGGACCTGTGGAGGGATCAGTCTAGTGTCTCTCCTAAGTGTGACTCTGGGCCTTACTGGAGATTTTTTCTGGCTTTTTTTCTTCTTTGATTAATTCAGCTGAGTTATAAGGCATTGTCTCTTTGCCTACTTAAACACAGAGTGCCCGATGAGAAAAGACGAAAGTTAAGGACAGTCCTGCCCTCTGGAGATTTCCATTTAGTTGATGTACTGCAGGTATAAATTCACCAGTTAGTTGTATTCCTTATGTGTGTGGCATTGTATCTTCTCATTATCTCTTGCATGCAATAAAGCAGGTGTTTGAGTTTAATAATGGGTTTAGATTTGTATCTCTTCTTCTATCCCAGCTTTTATTATAGTATATAAACTGCAGCCATATGAAACAAGCCAACTGTGCCAACTGTGATGTACTTTGTGGCATAAATCATGGGTAAAGCATGGAGTAGAGAGGCTGGAAGAGAAAGAACTATTTCCCCACGAGGTTACTATGGATGTCGAGTGAAGGCTGAACTTCAAGGGAGCAGCAGTGTAGGGAGAGTTTGTGAAAACTCCTCCTTCAGTGTTCCAGTTTCCCACTGACTGGAAAGAGTATCCACCTGTTAATTTCTATCTCCCCAAAGGTCAGATTATTCCACAGTGCTCCATAATGAATAAATGGTGTTTTAAGCAAGAAATCTCTCATGATCCATTTTGCTGTCAGCAGCCATATGGCCATGCTGAGTACCAGCCAATGCTGATGGAAATGTGCCCAATGTAAAATGGGAAATAGGGCTCCTGATTATTAAAGCATCTCTCCTAGGGAGCTGGCTAAGGACTTAGTATATTATGGGTCAAGGGGCTCAGAAAACAGGTTTTAATCTTCACGGCTTTACAGTTGTATGTGCAATTTTAGTGAAGTATAACTAGAAATAAGGGGAGGAAATATTTAAAGGGCTGGCTGTTGAGGATGACTTCCCTACTGTACAATAAAGACTGAGATGGAGATCATCTGGAGGATACCTCTCATTCATAGAGCCTCTCCTTAGGGCACAGACAGGGCCTTTGTTCTGCCTCTTATTCCTGGGAGGAATTATTTCAGAACTGACTGGTTTTTACAAAAAAAGGTTATCACTGAAAGATGAAAACCGTAAGAATTTGGCGGGAAAGTGGGGCTGTGTTTTATGGTATAAGATTTTATTACATATTCCTGCTTCTCCTTCTAAAGTTTCTGTCCTGGGAATTCTTATCTGCCTTTGTGCCTGTTGTTTATTGTGGTGTTTAAGGTTGTTAGGACAGGCGTGAAGGGGAGGTTACACTCAGGGTGACCAGTGCTGAAGTTCACATTTACCCTTGATTTACTGCTGTGCTACAGGTCAGCAACAGCTTCTGCTGCAGAACTTCCTCCTTATCAATGGTGGCTCTCATTCCATTCCTCTTTCAAAATGCACTGTGTAATTTGTGAGCAACATGGGTGTCACCATAGGTTGGGGGATTTCAATACCCCTCTCCCCAGCTTTTTCTGGATTTTTTTTTTTTTAACATGTAGAAACTTACTGCCTTTGAACAGAGAGGAAAATTTAATGTTGGTGGGGAATCTGTGCTGATCAAATGGTGATAGCAAATGGTAATTTGTTACTTGAATTAGGCTCAAAAGGTTGCTTGTGGACTCTGGGCAGAGAGAGAGAAGACCCTATTTATTTGAGCATGGTGCAATCTACAGCATAGTTTAATCCATTTAAATCAGCCAATGGTATCTTCTTTATCTATTATTACAGATATTACTACAGAACAGAGATCCTTTCTTGCCACCCCTCCATAACTTATTTCATTATGAACACCTTAAAACTGAATTAAATTTGAAATAAGCAGAGCGTACCTTCCCAAAAGATGTAGCCTTTGATTTGAGCAGGCAGGTGGAGCCAGGATTTGAAGTTAGCACATGCAGAGCAGTGAAAGAACTGACCTCAGAGAACACCCCTGCCAGGTAGCATCCTGCCAGTCACTATGGGGTGAATGGTGAGGAGTGCAGCCCACCCTCTGCAGGGAGAGCTGCTCTCAGACACTGCTCCCCTTTAGACATGTCCTGCATTCCAGCTCCACTGCCTGTTCTGCAAATCACTTAAGAGGTTTAAAACTTCCTTGTAATTCTACTCTGCACTTGAACTTTGAGTGAAGGGAAAGGAAGGACCAGTGAAATGAGAGTCTGGACCTCAGGGACCCCTTCAAATTGCTATTGCAAGCATTTGGCAAAGGCTGGGATAACATCCTACGTATCCATCTTTGTCCCTATCTGTGTGCCCTGGGGTTTTGTTCTGGGCTTTCTAATTTCTGCTGTTGTGCAAAACATGTACACTTACCATGTACACTTGTGCACTTACCATGTACACTTGTCAATGTATACTTTTACAAGTGATAATGTAACATACGAGTTCAAAAATTAAACCTAAAATGCAGTTACGTGATTTTGACATTAGGAAGGCTGCAAACAGGAGACACAGCAATGTTCCAACATTTAGGACAGGAGAGCAGAGGATTTTGATGAACATAATTAGAAAAAATATATGGCTGTGGCAACCACAAAACACACCAAAATTTACAAATTCTTAAAATTATTGTGAAAATTTATATCTAGTAGGGATAGGCTGAGAGTTTTTTAAAATTTTATTTTTCTGAAGGGTTAATTTGTAGTGCATCCTGCAAGCTGATATGTGGGATAAATAGTTTAGACACTGATTTGTAATCTCTGTTTATGAGTACATGACTGCTATTCTTATAAATGTCATCACTTGCTTGGTAGTATCAGGTAATATCTGAGTCATGAGGTGCTGACAAAAATCCACTGCACTTAATGTGAAACTTGAGGCATTTTGCTCATTCCAAAAGATATTAGCAATAGCCAGCCCCACATTTGACTGATAAATAACGTGAACATGTGCACATGACACCGTTGTGCTGCTATGTGAATTTTTTCCTCTTACCTAAAATCTTTGTGGAAATACATCAGAGTTCAAATCATGACAATTTCTGGTTGTTTTTTTTTTTTTTTTCATTTTCCCTTGGATACCTTAATGGATACTAATAGATGTATGTATGGAGTCAGTGCATTGTGCCAGTGGGAGCAGATCCATGTGAATGAAGGCAAAGCAGGTTTCATTTGGTGAATTTTGCTTGAACTTGTATATTGTGGCTGTAAAAGTGAACTCTGCAAATGTTGCCACTTGCTTAAGAGAAGAAACCTTTCACATGGAGCCGAGTACTGAAAAATATTTAATTTTTTCATTATTCCCCTCTTTATTTACAGACATACAGCGGGATATGAAAATGAGAACCACAGCACCCCCATGTTGTACAGCTGTGGGGCCCAGTACAGAATACACACCCATGGAGTCTTCAGAGGCATACAAGTGAGTATTGTGGGACATTCTTCATAGGACAGTAAAACTGCTGCCTGTTTATAGTGCTCATTCACATCTTCACTGGTGTTGGTAAACCCATCCTTGGTTTCCCCATGTTGCCAAGAAATGCTTTACCTAAGTGTCCTGCCTTCACTGAAGCCATTGAACTCTAGCATAAGATTTCTTTCTGACACAATCATTTAAAATTGCTTGCCTTGTCTTCTGAAATATGTCCACAAGGCAATACTCCTCACCTCAGCTTCTCAAGATGGTTCAAAATACGTGATCCAGTTTCCAGCTTGTAGCTCCAATCACTCTGGTCATATGAAATCTCTGTGGTTATGGTGGACTATATCTAATAACTACATATATGAAAGTGTTAGATGACATTTGGCTTTTATGTTTCTGAAACTTTACTAATTCAAATGTATTTCCTTAAAACAAAATATGTGATTGTTTCCTAATAACCAAGTAATTAGTGAATATTTGGGAGGAAGTTACCATTCATGGGAGTTCATTTCCTCCCTTTCTGAGACAGTCATATCATTATTAAACACCCCTGTAAAAGATGAACCTTGTTAAAACTGATGGCAAAGTCATTACAGATTATCTGTCTCTTCTGTGTTTCTCTGTGTTGTTGTACATCAGTGCTTTTAGATAGCATCTTTTCTCCTTTTCCTTTTCTGGGTAGTTTAGCAAGTCATTATTCAGTGACAAGCTCTCAGAAACAGGCTCCTGAGCCAGTTTTTGTTGAGTGAATAAAAGTAAATGGTTGACATTGTTTAAGGAAGTTAATTATCCCAGAAGGAGGCGATCATCTTTGATGGAACTTTGTGACAGTGGCCAAAATGCATTAAGGCTGAACTATTCACCAGCTCCATCTAGACAGTTGTTTTTGTTTTGTTGGTAATCAGTTTGTGTTAATCCAAGACATCCATTTCCTTGTCCTTTAACTTCACATGAGTATTTAAAATAAAAAGTATTTAAAATACCCCTCCGGCTCACACTCTTACCTTTCACCCTGGTATAAACTTAAAATTATTTTATGTGGCAATGAGAGTTCTGCCAGGATTGTGTGGTTGTACATTAGGTCAGAGTGTGGGCCAGTCAATCTCACCTACAAACACTGGTGAGATAATTCACTAAGCAGAGTTCACCATGCTTCCCCTTCGGATAATTTTAACACTCTGCAAAGAACCAATTAAGGCATACTGAGATTGTGGATGTAGAATGCAACAAAATTTCCTGTTTCCAGTATGAACTACCTGAATACCTGCTTGTCCTGGGGAGGTGTTGAGTGACCCAAAAGTGTGAAGTCAGAGCTGGGCACGCACAGGTGGCCTGAGCAGGTCTCTGTCCTTGCAGGACGTGCGGCGCGTGCCCGGAGTGGCTCCGACCATCGTGCGCTCGGCGAGCGAGACCAACGAGAAGCGTCCCTTCATGTGTGCCTACCCTGGCTGCAACAAGAGATACTTCAAGCTGTCCCACTTGCAGATGCACAGCAGAAAGCACACTGGTGGGTATCAATCACGGCACAGCAGAGTGGGCAGCGGGGGTTTGAGACAGCACAAGGGGCAAGAAATGCTCTGGCAGGTCAGGGAGCGCGAGAATCCATCAGATGAGTGAGTGTGTGCTCTGACAGCTGGGCAACCCCCCTTTGTCATCTGGGCAACCCCTCTTTTGCAGCTGAAGGCTCCCTGGACCTAGCTAAGAAAAACACACAGCAGGTAGATCACCTTCCTGTCTCTCTTACTATTACAGGGCTGTGAGTTGTTCTCTCTTTTAATTTTTTTTTCCTTCTTTCCTCCCTCATTTAGGACCACTGAATCTCACTCCAAATCTCATCTAATGTTAATTATTAGGAAGTTTCCTCTGCAAGAGGAACCTAGACATTCAGCATGCTCTGGTTCTCCTGTGTAAACCTTCTCCAGCTAGGGATGTAGGCAGGGATTGGCAATAGGTTCCCTGCTATGGGATCTTTCCATGAAGAATTGAGCCTGAACCCAGTCATTTGTAGGCTAATGTCTGCATTCTCTCTGAGGTCAGGAAATAGGACCTCAAAATGTGGAAATCAAATGCTCTGCTGCACCTTGCCAAAGAGTAAACGGAGTTATTTCCCCTATTGGGAGATTTATGGTGTTGGATGTGTAATATTATGATATATCTTTAGATATATTCCTTACATTTTTTTAAAATATTTTTTTAATTGCCTCTCATATTTTTATTTAGAAAGTTCTGTCCGTGCTTATCTAGAAGTCTGTGGATGTAACCTGTAAATATGAATTTTCAGTTAACCATTGATAGGATAGAAGATCAAATGAATGAAAGAGAACAGGAAGGCAGCCCATGCTGAGTGACCTAGCAGACTGTCTAACATGTCATAAAAGATAGTTGCAATCTTCTCCTTTTAGAGACCATTCAGTCAGTTAATTGTGTAGAATGTGAGAAATGCACACAAAGCACTTTTAATTAATGAATGGGCAAGTCAGAAAATATTGAGACAGCTGTCTTCAGAGCTGCTGAAATTAAAAATTTAAGATACTTCAGACTGTAAGTGCAAGTTCATCTTTAGAAAGTAAAGTCTACAGAAATGCTATTATACTTCCTATAAATAAATTGGAATCAAGAACATTTGGAAATCTTTTGAAGGCCATTAAATTCAGTATTTTTCTCCATTATGCCTAAACAGTTCTGAATTTTTCTCATAATCACTATTTCCTGCATTCCTGAATTGACTTACTCTGTGTTTTAGCAGTCATTATTTGTTTGTTCTGGTCCTGTATTTTATTCCATTTAGTTGCTTGGCTTTCTCTAGTGTTATTTCTGGACCAATCACAAGGACTTCAGCTTACATATGTTATGTTTTTTCCTTAGCTGGAGGAGAAGATTTTTACTATTATATCATATATAATGTGGGCTTGTAGAGTCAGAAAACCCCCAAAGGACATAAGAGATAGGCCTGTATCTCTCTAACACCCCAGAGAGGCTTCTCCCATTGTCTTTGAGGCCATATATGCCTCTCCTCTGGTTCATGCTGCAGTGTAACTGGGTAGAGGGAAAACATTTTTTTCCCCCTCAAATGCCTTTTCTGTGCAGGTGGGCAGAGATCCTTCTGCACACACATTTTGCTATGTCGACAGCAAAAATTATTTTTTTTCAAATCTTTGCAAGTTTCTTTCCATAAGAGGCCAGCTTGTTTTCCAAAGCTTGTGTTTGCTGATGCCAGCACTGCTGTGTAAGATTTTGAAGCTGCTTGCAGCTGAAGAGAGGAAGCAAGAGAGGGAATGAAAATTGCTTGGGTAGCTTGCCTGGCTGATGCATTCAGCTTTAGGAGCAGAAGGGTGTTTTCCCCTTCATCATCTGGCAGGGTTTTGTCCTCAGCCTGTTGAGTGGGTGCTAGACATTTCCTGTTATTGTGATCTGGTAGTTCTACTTACCAAATTCCCAGTTGCTGTAGAGGCTTAAAATGTGATGCTCCTCATTTCCTGTCTCCTCCTGTGGTCTGTGTCAGTTCTGGATTTTTGGAGGGTTTGGTGAACTGTGGGAGCACCTGGAGGGGATAACTTCCCAGTTATCATATTTTCCTGGCTGTTTGATGTGTGGATGGTCTGTCCATGAAGGTTTTCCACTGCAATGCTCTTCAGGAGTCCTGGGCAGTCAAGCACACTTTTGTGATGCAGATCCACTTCCTTTGCAACATCACGTGTTTGTTTAACCCTGACTTTTGAGTCTCCTTGTTTCTCTTGAATGTCAAAAGCAAAATTGGGAACCCGTGTTCTCCAAAAATAGTGTGGTTGTGTTTGTAACACCTCTCTTAATCAAACAAAAAAAATTTGTTAACCTTCCTGTAAGGCGGTTCTGGGCTCACCCATGGGTTTGAAGCTCTTCCACCTTATGCTATCTTAGTGTAGTGGTAGGTCAATGATTCTGGTAATTTTTTAAGTGATGAACACATGATTTGAAAACAAGCTGTTACATATACACAATATTAAACCCACAGATTGTATCTTTGCAGGATATTTTTTGCTCTAGATTTTTTTTTTTTTTAATTCCTGTAATAGATACATACAAAGGACTGGCTCATCAGATCTTCCATCCTTCTTTCCCAGTTGCTGTATTGCAAAACCAAGCAAGGCCCTGAAACATGAAGTTGGATTCTGTAATCAGTTTTTACCAATGTTTCAAACAGCTTTAGTTGAAAGTATGTTAACACTTTGTACCCTCCGAGGCTGCTTATCTGTTCTTAACAATGCCTTTATTGAAACATGTACAGCCAAAAAAGCTTTTTTCTTATCTTGGTGTATTTTGCTGCAGCAGATAGGCCTCTGAAAGGAAATGCAGAAATACATCTAATTTTTCAACTTTCTAGCAAATAATGTGAGTTGTCATTCTGTGGCAGGCTTCAGGCACTTCCTTGCAGAAACAAATTGATGTCTAGACCTCCATAAATTTCACTTCTGGTGGAGGCATCAGCATTCTTGCCAGAGACCCTTTGGGTTCAGTGCCACTCATTGGGAAAACTGGATTTATCCTAATACAGAGCTGAGCAGGTTTCCAGAGAGAAAATCCTCTGCCTGTTTGCCAGGGATATTCTTTAGCCTAAACAGGCTCAGCTGCAGGTATGATCTGCAATGGAGTATGAGAATCTGCAGATCAGGAAGGTTGTCCTTTATGGTAGGGTGTCAAGCTATATCCTTTCAGGCTGATATTTCTACAGCATAAAATAGATATACTTAGGGATCTAAAGTACAAGATTAGTTTCAGAATAGCAATGTCATGTCACACATATGGTGTGAAGACAACAGAAAATGTTAACTACAGAGGCTCCTTACTAAATAAATAAACGTGTTTTGTGTGAGTTTGCTAAAGCAAATTATATGAAATAAAAATGTAGAATTAGCAAGACAAAGTTGGGATCATGGCACTTGTTTGATTAAGGGGGTACACTTATACAGGAAAGGGGGTTTAAATTGGTGAAGGACATATAGACCAGCCTTCAGATTCTCACTCACACTTGCAGTCTCTGGTTTCAAAATTAGCCTCCTTTTCTGATGTGTTCTTGTTAGCAACAGACTTTTACTCTTGCAGAACTCCTTAATTAAAAGCAGTGACTGTGAATATTTTGTGCAACTGCTGCAGCAGTAGAATTTTCCATTTTCCCATGCACCTGGGCAAATGAACTTGCTCCAGAGAAAATGTGCACACTTCCCTTAGTTTAACTACTTTTGACCAAATCAGTTTGTTTTATTAGAAACATTTATTGCAATATGTGCAAAGGCAGATTCACACTAGTTTTACAATACTTGACCTTTTTTCAAAAAATTATTTTCCTAAATATTAAAGACATGCCATTCTCTCTACCTTCTCTCATCTTTATTATTTCATTATGCACTGAGTTCAGCCTTTCTTTTGCACACCCTCTTTCAGTGTAAGTAATCATGTCTCAGGTAGAGGGGTTGGCAAAGCTCCATCTGCATCTCTCCATCTGTTTTGGGACTGTGTGTGTTCACATAAGAAGGTGACAGCATTACTGGATATTTTCATATGTAGAGAGACTTTAGCCTTTTACTGGAGAGGCTTTGATAGGCCTGGGGAAATGAGACACTCTCACTGTGGGAATTTGATGGGTTACTACCAGACTTTTTCTAATCTGGGATGTTTCTGTCATCCTTTTCTGAGGAAATTTATGGGAGTTCACAAGCATGTGACAGTCAGCTTTGGCAGCTGACACGAAAGATGTAGAAGGAAAGGGAAATTAGGATTTCTGTCTAAATGTTGTGCCTCTTTTTGTTTATTTGCTTTTTTGTTTTCTTCCCAGTGTCATCATATCCCTACATAAACAATTAAAATTGATTCCTTTAGTATCTGCATGGGTTAAACCTGACTTTAATTTAATCAAGACTATACTCCAAAGTATTTAAAGAAATCCCTTCATGTGCATGGCATCAGACCCTCTACGCTACGTTTTATTCCAATACCTCCTTAACCATCTTCTAAGTTTGTATTGCAATTAGCAGACAATCATCCTGTCACTGCACTCTGCTCTGCTGACATTCCCCCTCTTAAATCTGCCAAGGGCTGAATTCCTTGGAAGTAAGTGGTTTCTGAGAAGCAGGCACCCCCAGGGAGTCCTTGCGGTCAAAGTGTATGGAACTATTTCAAACACCTGTGGCAACTTTAATCTCTTATGCTAATAAATTAAGCACAGCAGACATAGAAATTGTCCACACCTAGGTTTGAGAATCGGTAAACTCCTTGGGGTGACTGTCACAGGAAGTTAGCTTGTTCCTGCAGATTTAGTTGCTTTTGTAAAATTTTTATTTTAGCTACAGCAGGGTGAATTTGGAATGCTCTTGTTGATATGCTGCTTGTTCTCTGTCACCTGGATCAAAAGGCATCTGCTTTAAACTAAACTGCTTTGTTTTGGTGTCTCAGAATACAAGGGCAACTAAAATACATTTCCTCATTGTGGTAGAATCAGACATGCAGACACCCACAAGGAAGGTTTATCAAAACGATACTTTATCAAAAGTTTTAAAATGAAACAGAGCGAAACCAAACCCAGTGCCTGCTCCAGGTGGTGTTTTCCTGTAGGTTCTTCCCACAGGACCTTTGGTTTACATCTCAGCTTCCCACAGCAGACAGAGCAGGTCCCAACTGCTCCCAGATAAAGTCCAGGATCCTCCCAGCTTTCGCTCCTGCTCGTGCCGAGGCTCTGGGCTGTGGCACTGGAACCACTTTCTGTGGGCATAAATGTAATTATAAATAAAGCTTCAGCAGGATTTCAGTGCTGTGCAAAGGGATCCTGGTTTAGAAGAAAGTAAGACCTGGAAGATCATTGAGCTCCTTCTCTAACAGCATGAGGATTGTTTTGGCTTAACTTGGCCAAATTCCCCCACCTCCGTACTCTGCTACTCACTGGCAGTATTTCCATCTTTCCTCAGACTCCACAGCTGCTGCATTTCTTTTTGCATGTTTACGTGGCTGGTGAAGCCCTTTGCATTGAAATCCATGTCCATTTGAGACACTGAATTGTAAGGATTTCTTTTTCTAAAAAACTCAGGATCTTACTTTTCACCCCAGAGAAATCCCACCCTGAGGACCTCTGCTGAACCTCATGGGAGGAGGGGAAGAGCTTATGTTTACATGAAGCTTTGCAATAAATAATTCATGGCTTCACCTGTGGGAGCTGTGAGAGATTCCATTTAATGGCATTTTATGGAAGAAACCTAATTTTTGTTTTGGGGAGAATATGTCTTTTTCTGAGGTTGAATTTTTTGCTCAGTTTGTTCTAATGAATTTATTGTGGTTAAAACTCTCACCTATGTGGACAGAATTTATTTAGTTTTTGCTTTAAACCCAATTCAGTTCAACCTGTAAGTTGTTCTTCTGTACAAATTATGTGCTACTGAAACAGGTGGAAAGGGTTTAATGGAATTTTTAGAAATATAAACCAAGACATTCCTGTTTTTTCCATCAGAAAAAAAAATCACTCATCTGGAATTTTTTTGCAGCTTTAACCTAAGAGACTACTTTCTTAGACCGAGCAGGTTCAGTATCAGTGTCAATGCAGTAGAATTATGCCAGCCTTTTCAACAGAGTTGTATGGCTTTATGACAAATCAGTCCTGCTGTGCCACTAGATTGCTTCAGACTGCAGAGAAGTCTTTCAGAGCAACACCTTTCATCTTCTGATTCAGCTTGAGGTGTTCTCTCATTTTGCCACAAGTTCTGACAAACTGTTTTTCCTCTCCAGGTGAAAAACCTTATCAGTGTGATTTTAAAGACTGTGAACGAAGATTTTCTCGTTCAGACCAACTCAAAAGGCACCAAAGACGACACACAGGTTTGTGGACAAGACTTGCCTACTATTTAGAGTTCATTTGTATATGGGAATTGTGATCCTGAAATACTCCTGAGCTTCTTTCTATTTTTCTGATGTTGTCTGTTCATAACACCAAATTCTTGAAGGTAATTTTTGGAGAAGGCTGTGGTTAAGTGTTTTAACTGGCCTTTTAGCGCTACTGTGCCTGTTTAGGTGACTTTTACATCCCGACACTGTCTTTTGAAACAAGTTTCATAATAATGTTTGGCCTATACTCTGTGCCCAATATAGAGAATATATAATGTTTAAAACTAAACAGTTCTGAAAGAAAAATTTTCCAATGTGTAAAATTTCCCCAAGACCTATATGTCATGTGTAAAGTAGTAGTGTGAAGTTAAACCCATTGGGAGTACATGAAAATACATTTCTGCACCTTGATTTTTCTTATGTCCTGTTTGCTCCTTCAGGATATCCACAGTGCCAAACCACAGGGTCAGGATGAGCAATGCTTGCAGATCTTCCTTGGTGCAATGGTTTAAATGGGCGTTTGTTTGTGATGGAGCTGTTCAGATGTTTCAGACGCAAGCACTGGAAGAGGAGATTACAAGGGGTGATAGCCTCAATAATGACTAATTTTCTGTAATGTGTAGGCACAGAGCTAGGAGAAGCAGTTACAGTAACTAGGAAAAAACCCAAAAAAACCACCACCAACCAACCAACCAAGCAACCAAAAAAAAACCCCCAAACCAAACCAAACCAAAAATCCAGGCTTTTGAAACTTCAGAAATATCTGATTTCATTGACCCTTTCAAAAATGTTGGGACACAAGAATAGATTTTTTTTTTTTTTCCTCTTAGGTGTGAAGCCCTTTCAGTGTAAAACCTGCCAGAGAAAATTCTCCCGATCTGATCATCTGAAGACTCATACCAGGACTCATACAGGTAAAACAAGTGCGTAAACTTTTCTTCACATTTATATTTCTTTTTTTTTTTCAATTTTAAATCAATGTTGTTGTAAATTACGTGATTAGAAAGTGTCCTAACCAGGATTTATATATTCAAAACAGCAGAAACATTTCAGAGTGTGCTGATTTTTCAGTGTGGCTGTTTTCCCCAAGCACGATAGTTACTTTTCACAAAGGGATTTAGGTGATTTTAGAAACTATGCTTTCTTCCTTCGTGTTTAAAGAAATTTCAGCTTGGCAAAATAAATTTTGTCAGCTATTATGGAACGAGTATCGTGGTCTCAGCCCACAAATGTCAAGTTGATCTACTGCCTTTACTGAAAAAACCCTACAAGACAGAAATTTTAATTCTAGCTTTAGCCAAAGGTCTGTAATCTAAAGTATTCGTGCCTACTCATGCTTCTCCCAAGTGTCAGTTGAGCCTAATGCAGGATAGCACGGCAAAGCTCTTGCTGTTGCTGCTTGTACTGTAATCTCCCCAGCAGATAAAAGCAGTGCCTTTTGCAAACTCACACTGACAGACATTAAGTAAAAGCTTACTCAAATATTCAAGGACTTTTTTTTTTTTTCTGGTAGAAACCGTAGTATTTCATATTAATACATGGGGGAAAGAAAAAGAGGCCATTTTAGTCTATTCTGCCCTCACATAAACACCATTAAGGAGCAACTGCAGCAGCCTCTGTATCTTAATTTTAAGTTTAAGAATTAGTCCTATGTACTGACATTTGCTGTTCCTTCTGCTGTTCCACTGTATGCAGTGTTTTTACCGAGTAATTGTTTACTGAGCACTTTGGCATGTTGTTGGATGTCACGGTGTTTTCCATTCTGGTGTTAACCTTTTAAATTCAGTCTCTGTACAGATGGACAAGGAGCCTGAAAATCTTTTTCTCCCTGCTAAGAATTACTTTTTCTCTTCCGGACCATAAAAACACACATTTCAGACTTCCAAAAATAAAAGAGAAATTTTAATAAAGGAAATGATTCACCTGAGAACAATGGCATTTTCTATGGCTCTGGCCAAATAAATGCTTCACCCAATGGCCACATCTACACTTGCAATCTGCAAATGGCAAAGGCTGTGTTCCTGGGTTGTTCCCATGGTCCTGTTGAGCTGCAGGGCCTGGGTCCCTGTGCATTTGCATGAAGAAAGATGTTTTCTTAACCAGCAAGAGGTAATGTTCTGGGAGAGACAAAATGGCAAGTGGTTGTAACACGCTGGCAAGCTGGGATAAACTACATTCCCCATCACACTTCATTGCTAACTGATCTGCTAATTCAGGACTTGCATGGTTCCGATAATTTTTTCAGCCCAGATTAGCTACAGTGAAGAACTTGCTCTCATTTTGCTAGTGAAGTTCCTCTCCCTGTCCCATTTCCCCGTGGCTCCCGGTGATCTGAGCCCCTTGCCATGGGTTTGATACCTGCCACTGCCCCAGGATGTTTTGGAGCCACTCCTGACAACATTTTTGGATGTGTCAGCTCCTGAAGGGGATGAGCACGAGTGGTGGGTGGGGAATTTTCATCTCCACCTTGCCCTGCAGCTTTGTTCCTCTTTCTTCCTTGTAGCCCCTAAATTTTGTGATGAAGCACCTAGCTCAGGTTAGCTTGCTCCATGTTAAATCTTGAGGAAGCAAAGCACAGGTGGCTTCCATGTAATTCCACCCTAATTTTAAGTCAACTGCCAAACTGTTTATTAAGATCCAGGGATTTTTTTTCTTCACAAGCAATTTCACTGTGACAGCAATCTTTGCTGTTGAAAGAAAAAAAAAATCAAAGGATGTTTTATCCATCCATAGACATGTTTAGCAATGAAAATGTGATTCCTGATATCTGTACCATGAAGCTATACAAAGAAATTGATGCCCAGCACAGAACTAACAGAGATTGCTTCCCCATTGTTGGGAGAGGACAACCAGGATTGCTTGTGAGGCAGTGGAACAATGCTGCTGTTGCTGTGGGAGTTCTGTGAGAAGCTGGGCAGTTACAGATACCTTGCTTCAGTTCACAGGATGATTTTGCTAATGTTGATGAAAGGAGGCCAGTTTACACAATCTGTGGCTTTTGACCAGATCGATTTTTTCCCACACTTTTATGCACTCATGGGAGATAGTTGATGCTTTTGCCAGCATCTGTGCTGAGTGGATAAAGTAGATTTTAGGCAACTCCTTCCCACCTAAAAATCCTTGCATGGGAGTTTACAAACAGAAACACACCTTTATGCAGATCCCCTTTTGAATTTAGATTTGGTTTGAGAAATGCCCAAAGTGTGAGGTAAATAAGAAGAGAAGATGCCTGGGTGAGGTTGTACCACCCCAGCGTGTCTGGAGTGTGTTAGAGACGACGAGGTGTGTAAACAGCTCTGAAGAGCCCAGCCCCAGAGCTGAACATATTTTAAAATATTGCATTTATTTTGAGGGGAAGGGAAAAAAAAAGAAAATGAAAAAAAGAAGCATGAGTCACTGGGCACTGCTCTGAGCTAATGAAAGCATTCCATCAGCATTCCTGTGGCATCAGAAACACAGCCTGAAATTCCACTTACACATTGTAGGGAATCAAGAGGCCAGGTTAAACAGTTAAAAAGTGGTGGCGTTTCTTGTTAAATTTGAATGTGCTTTGCTTGGAGTTATTTGTAGTGAATATTATGCTCATGAAAATGTTAGAAAAATGCTATTTTGAGCATTTTATATCTCCCATAGATGTGAATCCACTTTATTTAGATAATAGTGGAAAACTTTGAGTCTGGCTCAGCAGACTCCATGCTGAACTCTGTTGCTTCTCCCATATTCACTTACACTCACCAGTTTCAAAGAACTTCAGCCAAAACCTGTTGAATTAGCTGGAAAAAAACTCCCCTTGACTGGAGGTCAAGCTCTAAAAAGTCACTGAGAGTTTCCACAGTGACTAACAGTATGTCTGCAGCACCGCCCGAGGTGTGACTGAAGCTTGTGTGAATGCCAGAGTGACTTTGAAACTTGGTCATTTGGGAGCTAAGAGGAGCATAATCATGGCAACCCGGTGTTCAGCAAGGGCCTGTCCTCAGGAATGAACCACTGCCAAGTGTTCTACGCCACCTGAAAAGGCTGTTGTTAAACGTCAGCTGAGGCAGAGGTAGGAAAGCACCGAGCGAGTGCTGATGTGAGCAGGGGTTGGGGGCACTCCCACGCCCTCTCAGGACAGCCCAGGGTGCCTTTCCTCCAGACAGGGGCTCTGCCAGCTCCTCACAGCCCCACAGAAAGAAAACAAATAGCAGTGTCTCAGATGAGCTGTATGCTCAGCTAATAACAGGGTGTTTTGTTAACAGGTGAAAAGCCTTTCAGTTGCCGGTGGCCCAGCTGTCAAAAAAAATTTGCCAGGTCTGATGAATTAGTTCGTCATCACAACATGCACCAGAGGAACATGACTAAACTGCAGTTGGCCCTTTAGACAGTTCAAACCAGTGAAAAAACCAGATGGAACTTTATAAGCTACTGCAAACTTTCTCAGCCATCCTCGATCACCTCTGTCAGAGAGCTGCAGCTTCTTCGCATCCTATTTGACACAAGTTAACTAAACCGTAGGATTCTGCTCAGCCTTGCCTTCCATTTGGAGCTACACAAGTTCCTATTCAATAAGTTCAAGAGATTTTTACCTGTGGTTTTGTACAAAAGTAGGCAAGATTGCCACAGTTTCAAGATTGCTATGAACTGTGCTTAGCTCTCATGTCTGTCTCCAGCTTTTTTGTGTTATTTTCACTTGAACTTTTCTAGGTACAAATTGCTGTACCTTTTTAATTCCTGCAGTGGGTAGGATGATTCCTCCCTGAAGGTTAGCTCTACACTTACATCATCCCTGCATATGCTGAGGTTCCTGAATGCCAGTACAGCTTTCCTCACAAAACGAAGGAACAGTCACCTGAGATACTTCTGGAAACCTTTGTACTCCTACTGCCAAAGGGCAGACTTTTAGAGTTGGAAGCTCTGCTTTTGAATTTCACAAGTCAAACCTTTTTTAAAAGGTTGTCTTTCTAGAGCAGCTAAAGCCAGATGAACCAGAGCCTCTCTGTACAGAAAATAAGAATCTTACAATTAAGTTAACTTGGTTTTTAAAGAATTGCATAATTGAACCCTCAAAACTGTTTTGTTTGTCAATTAACTCTCTCCTTTTCTCTCTCTCTTTTTTAATGTATTGGTTTAAATTTATTCTATCATGAGATGCATAGATCTCCTTTACACAAAACTAATTCCAATCATTGTAGACATTTGGGACTTGTTTACAATGTGAAGCCACACTGGTTATGTGGCTAGCAAGCTGTATAAACTTAAAACTGAACTTCTAATGGGGCTGGTCCAGGATCTCCATTAACAGATTACTCTTAAGATAAGTAACTTAAAAAAGACTCTTTGTCAAGTATATGTGAAAAAGACATTATTAGTGTAAGGAAATATATTATTTCAGGGTTTTGGGAGGAGGGGTTTATTATTTACTTTTAATTGCTTGAAATGGTGTGTATATATATATATCTGATAATGTATTGCTCTTAGACATCTCCAATTAGAAAATGTATAAATATTAGAAGCATCACTGTTCTGATGTTGTTGCTGTTACAAACTATTGATAACACTAAGAATGTAACCTGCATTTTTCACTGAGCTTTCAATTAAAGCCCATTCAAAGAGAAACAAATGAGAGTCCAACAGATGTCTTGTTTCATGTCTGGTATTAAATTTCAAATGCCCTGTCCAATAGTATCTTTTTTTTTTTTTTTTTTTTGTATATAAAGGTACCACCAGCACTGATGACCACTAGTTAACCTGTCCAGGTCTTGACCACAATTTATCCATCTCACTTGGGAATCATACTGGCAGCAGAAAACAGTG
Organism: Pycnonotus jocosus; assembly: GCA_013400435.1. Lineage (NCBI taxonomy): Eukaryota > Metazoa > Chordata > Aves > Passeriformes > Pycnonotidae > Pycnonotus > Pycnonotus jocosus. The sequence continues at coordinate 52,726 of VWYP01002951.1, read as the reverse complement.
TCAAGTTTCATATTGTGCTATAAAGCAGTTGCTTCAATCGTTTCGTCTTTTTACCCAACCATTCCTTCTCTTTCGACCCGTGAGATTTGTGTAAGGACTTTATAGAACAAGTAAAATCCCATTTATAAATAGCAGAACTGGCCTTCTGTAGAACTGGGCTGAAACCATAAGCACAGATAACTTCCTAGATTAGGATGTCATAGACTGACTTTTAAGTAAAAGTTAATTTAGAGTTGGGGTGGCTTAAATCAGTTCAGCAGGTTGAAAAAGACAGTCTTTCATAGATGATGAAGTGTGAAAACGAAGATAAAGAAATATTACTGTTTCTTTGTCATACTGCCTACTTTTCTTTGGAAGTAAGTACAGCCTGCCTCAGCGCCCTTTGCCCTTGCAAAATATTTGTATCTCTTTAGCAAAAATCTTTAATGTATCTTGCCAAGCTTTTTTCTCTAATGTACACAATGGAGTTCTATGATGGGTTGAGCTTTCTCTCTTAAAGTGCAGCTGCATCGTCAAGAAAACTCAACAGTTAATTCTTCAAGTCCTCTTTTTCGCCTGGGTATTGCATCACTGTTAATTACTGTTGGGGTACTGTGACTCATTTGTATCAGTCAACTTTATCTTTTGCTGCCAAAAGACAGCATCTCTCTGGAGAAAATCATAACAAGTGTGGCAAACATCAAATATTTGGAGCGAATGGTGTACATAAAACTGCACAGAATTAAAAAATAAAGCAACTCCTCCTGCTCTCTTGAAAGAAAAGTTCAGCTGCAATAACAATGTCCTCTGATTTACCCAGCAGCTCTCGGCAACTACAAAACAATCTGTTTTTCAGTCTGCACCCAAAATAGAGAGCTGCCATGAGTGTTTATACTAAAAGCCAAAAAAAGAAAAATCAGCCTCCAGTTTTGCCTGCATCAGTCTAACATAAATAAAACTATCTTTTGTGAAATACAACCAAAACTTTGCTGCAGCACAGGCCAGACTTCAAGTGACCTGTAAATAGCTACAGCCATGGTTTGCTGCTTGGGGAATCACATGCCTAATAATAATAGTAGATGGCTACAAAAAATGAAGCGTGGGTTGATGAGTGACAGAGCATGTCCTTTTGCTTTGGCTGTCACCACTTTTTCAGTGAAAGACTTACTGCTACTCTGCTGTTTGATGATCATTACACCCCCCAACCGGCCAAGCACAGAGAGGACAATGGTAAATGTTGATAAGATTTTAAAAAATTTTATTCCCATTTATTTTATGGTGTTTGTTACAAGAGGTATTTCATGTCTCTGCCTTTTACTTCCCTGTTTTTGGGATTCTATCAGCAAGGTGACCTACCTTTATGGAAGTGCTTTACTGCATGAATTTCTCAGAAGCAGCCCCCAGATGCAGCATGTAATTCCTCTTTTTGGGACACACAGAGATTGATCAACAGGCTGAGTTTCTGTGAGCTTGCCCTCCATATGAGAGATGAGGAGGCTGCACTCTATTATATCTTACAAGTGTCCTCAACTCTCTGGAAAATTTTCAATCCCACAATTGATTGAGCAAAGGTTTTATGCTTCTACCCTCTGTTCTTAAATTGAAAATGGTGAGTTAAAATGTTATTTTGGCTGATGATTAATGTCTTAGTGGGATTGGCACACTTTTCCTGTCCCATGGCTTCTATAGCTCCCCTGAATGAGAATGTTAATTACACAGAAAACACTTATTTTTCTTGCCACTTCATGAGGTACAATATGTTGAGTAGGAAAGGGAAGGTGAGCTCTTCTCTCTCTGATGATTCCAACTGGAATTCAAGAGTTGACCTGGAGGAATATTTTTGAGGTAAGTCAATCCAGCAAAGTGTCTGTCTGCTTTAGGAAAGCATGAGAGTGAACCTGCCTGGGTTGTAGCCACATGATCTGCTTCTGGTGCATGTCTTCATGGGTGGACTGTGCTGACCAAACAGGAGGTTGCTTCAGTCAGGCAATTCACCTGGAGGCAACTCATCCTTCGACAGGTGATGAGTCCTGTAAGGGAAGAGGGGAATGTGTAAAGCAGTAGCTCTTTCCTTCTCCTTCTGTGGTGGGCTAAGAAAGTCGTTCTGTTCAGAAGCCACTCCAACCAGGCCTATCTGTTTCAGGATGTCAGTAGGATTCATTTCACTGCTCCAACAACCCACCTTACAGCAGCTGGGAACAGCTCCTGAAGATGCAGGTAGGTGCCTTCAACTGTGTTTCTTCCTCCTTGCTGCTTCCCAGAGAGGCTCTGAGAAAAGCCTGTCATGTGCAGCCTGTTTCTGTCATCCATAGGACCTGACAGCAAATCCAGCATGGTAAGCAAGCTGCTCCCTGCACTTTGTCTAAAAGCCCAAGAAAAAACTCTGGAGCAGGTTGAGAGGCTCCAGGGAGGCCCCAGGTCCTCCTCCTAGCACGACATGGGCAGCCAAAGGCCACCAGCAGGCACAGGTGGCACCAGCTGCCAGAGGACATGGGAAAGTTCTACTGCTCAGTCCTGCTTGAGCCCTGTTTGTAACTTCCCCCTGGGACAAGTAGGGAAAATCCCTACAAGATTTTCTTTTCTTAAGGAAGACCCTCATTCCCCTTCCTGCCCTCCAATTAACAAAAAAGTAATTAAAGACAGTGCATGCAGTTCAGAGTGGCACTAATGGACAAGAATGTGCAGCTGCAATATGTGGGAAGATCCAATAAAAGATTCATTAGGATTCTTTGAGTTATTGGAAATCCTGATGACACAAGGGAGCCTAATGAAACAGAAGACCTGGTCACAAGAGTGATGAGTTAAAAAAAGCCCAAATTCAAACCCCAACCCCACGGACACCATTCTAAAAATTAGACAATTAAGAGTAAAACCAGGAATGTAGCCAGAACTATTCCACCTCAAATAATAAACACAAGGATAAGTTGCCAAGCGAGGTCAAAGAAGCAAATGGTAAAGTGAGTTTAAGAGACAGCTAGACACTTTTATGGGGAGAGAGGGGATTGAAGGATACAGTGACAAAACTGGGGGTAGAGTTGAGATAAACCCAGAGGACAGTGGTGGGCCAATAGCCTCAGAGAGCGCTCAGAGCCCCAGGTGCAGAGATGTAGAGCAGCTCTTGGTGTTCAAGGGCTCTGGCAGCGTCCTGTGAGGGGTGAAGGGAAACTGCCAGAGCAGTTTGAGAGGAAGGTGAGCCTGGCAGACAGCAGTGTGTGTGCTCTCAATGGGTGTGCTTTCAATGCACTGATCCTAGGTGCTGCTTTGGTTTCACTAGTGAGATTCCCTGAAAACTTGCAGAAAAGCAGATTTTTGAAGAAATCGTACCCAAGCAGCTTCTCTTGTTGCAAGCTGCCAATGCAAAGCACAGAAAGAGATGCCAGAAAAATAAAAAAATCCCAGGAAGAAAACTCACCTTTTTTTGCTTTTTGTTTTTCATGAAAGTCCACTTGTAACATAGGAGAGGGTTGACTAGAATATGATTCAAATGAGGCAAAGACAAAATATACAGAGGTTATGTTCTCTGCTTGTACAAAGCTTTGCATACTTTCACATTGTCAGCACAGCTTGGGTCGATTCCCATAAAAAAGGCTGGCAGAATTTCCATGGCTTTGCACAGCAGCATGATGAAGCCTGGTTTGAAGTGCTTGGCTTGGCCATCTCTGCACTGCCAAGCAGGTGTTGGTTCCACCAGCACAGCAAGGTGGTTAAATGAGGGTGGGGGGAGAACCAAGGCCAGCACAGCCAGCAGAAGTAAGCCAGAGAAACAAACAAACAAGTTTTCTATATAGATTGCAATCCAAACACAAATGCCAGCTTCTGCAGCTAAAAAGAGTCAGCTCTGATACCCCACAGCACTTTGAGTAGTGAGGATGGTCTGAAAGATTGTTCTCTCCTAGAAGAGACATGTAACAGGGACAGAGCTTTGCTAGGTGCTGTAGGAATTGAGTAGCAGAAAGACTGTGCCCTGAAGAGGCTGCAGGCCACAGATAAGGCTTTAAAAGACAAATGTTTAAAGGCATGGAAAATCTTGAATGAGAAAGTCTTGTTGCAGGCAGGACTTTCCTGATGACTAAGTAACTATCCCATAGGGATAAATATAATTTAACTGCATCACTGTTTTTTTCACTGGAAAATAGACATGTTACATTCTCATAAAATCTGGCAGAACCTAGGTCCTGATCTGCAAAAAAGGTTGAGCAATAACAGAAAAACCTGGCTGACCATCCTGACTTGAATGGCTAGGTAAATCTGATATAAAACTAACTGTTCTTCCTCAGCATGAAAAAAAGCCCTTTTCATGCAAAGGAATTGTAAGAAAACACAGGGCAATGAGACACCTTAGTATGGAGGTGCAGGGGAGAGACACAACTGTATTTGTTCTCAGACTGTTGGCTCATTCTCATCTGAGTCATGCCCCAAAACCCCCATTCATTTGAATGAAATATTGAAAAACATAACCACAAAATATAAAAACTGAAAAAAGTAACTTCACTGCCCGGAAAAATCCTGCCCCAGAATTTCTGGGGAAATGGCATGTCCTCATTCACATGCTCTGTTGGTTCAATAATCACATCTGCCTGTGTTTCCTCCCAGGAAGGTCTCTGGCATTTTTAACTCTATCACTGAAGTTTGGAGGTTAAGTTATGGTGTGGCTGCACAGCAAAGGTGCACTGTAAAGGCAGGTAGAGGGGTTTTTATCATCTATATGGCCATCACCACAGCCCAGCAGAGCCCTGTCCAGACCAGGATACTGGTTTTTCTCCCAGCCATAAGATGGCCTGACCCAGTGGGATTGCTGGCTCTTGGGACAGCTGCCTTCCCAGGAATGTGGGGCCACCAAGGCCTCACTGCTGCTGGAGGACTTTCCAAACTTGCCACAGAAAGTTGCAACGCAGCAGTCAGAGCTGGAGACTCTCATGTGATGCAACTCCAAATGTTGAGTTTTGGAGTTTGGGCTCTCCACAGAGCCCACTTGTGCTCTTGTGCTGCTGTTAAAGTCACAGATTCTATCCCTGGGACTCTGGGTTAATTGTTGGCAATTAAAACATTTCAAAAACCTGGTTGCCTAGGGTGTTCTTCAAAGGCCAACTCCTCTGCTGTCCTTGAGGCTGCCTAGGGTGGTGCTTCATGCTCTGAAGGGTGTGTGCTCTAAAACACTCCACTTTCCTGATGAGCACTCCCTGCTCATCACCTCAGAACTGTGGGGATGAGTTGCTTCTGTTATTAGAAGGAAAAATGACTGAGACTCAAGGAAAGGAAAGGTCACATGGCACTGGTATGGTTGTGGGGTGGATGGAGCCCTGAGTGAGCTGCTCCCTCCCCAGCTCTGAGCTGCAGGGCTTCAGTGTGCCTTGCTCCAGGCTCCCCTTCCATGCAGCCAGTCTGGGAAGGGTGAGCTGCAGTTTGCAACACTGAAGGTCATGGCACGGGACAAACAACCTAACAACAGTCCAATATTTCTGAGCTGTATAAATTCCTGGTGTCTGCTGCAGGCAGAATCCAAACACTTGTGTCAATTCTGTACCATGCCCCAGACTGCCAAAAAACATTAATATAAGCATATTTATCTGGGCTGCAGTGTGTTACAAGAATTCATTAGGACAATATGTGATATGGTGCTGAAACAGAAGGCTGGGTTTCTCTGGCCAGAGATGAGGAAGTCTAGTCCCTGCTGAACTTTTACTACTGATAAAGACAATGTCTGCTGGCAGCATTCATTTTTTACTAGGCCATCTGCATCTAGTCAAGGATAACTTGACTTTCTGAAAAAGTCATTCATCAGAATCAACCCCGTACAACTTTCTCTTGATGAGTAAAGCAACACAAAGAAAGACCAAGATGGTTAATAAACTTCTTTGGGAGCAAAAGGTCAATGCTGCTGTAAACAAAGCAGTGTCATAGTACTATACAGAAGCATTGAAGTTCCCTGGGTGTTTATATGGCTGATGCCCCATTTATTTTTTATCAGTGTTTGTTATCATTTATTTTGCTCTGCTTTAGCTGATCTATAAATCTTTATAACAGTGCTCTCTATTTTCCTAATTTTTTCATCTCTCTTATCGCCTTTTATCACCTGTTTGTGTCCAGTGTTTGCTACTCTCTGCTGCTTGATGGCTGCTTTTTAACCCTTTAGTTCTCATCCAACACACAGAGGTATCATACTCAAGTCTTTCAGAACTTCTCTGTTTTTCCTAAAGCTGAATCAAATACTGAAGAAATTTCCACTGTCTTCTTTATGAATCCTTAAATACTAAAGGCAAAAATATGAGTCAGTGCAGTGATGGGGAAATATTCCTGCCCCAAGTGACAGAGCCTTCTTTTATAGCTGCACAACACAGAGAATAGGCAGTAGCCATGTATTTTTCCTTCTAGGCACTGTACTTCAGAGAGTTGGAGAGTCCTAGACTTGCACCCTGTAGGGAGGTAATAGGTTGCTTTTCCTGCCCTCCTCTTTGGCTTTTGTGCTTCATGCCTGCACATGTGGAGAATAAAGCCACTAGAACCTGAAACATGGTCCCAGGCTCCCTTCACATCAACCACTGGTCCTCCAGCCCAATATTTTATCATGAGATTGGTCTAAATTAAAGGCAGTTAGCTAACAGGAGAAGATTCCAGATCCACAATGACAAACATGAAGTGGCTGATACCTTGGCAGTGTTATTCAGCTATTTAGTGATTGCTGTAGAGCCATAACATATAAAATCTCACAGATACACAGGTGAATTTTGCCTAGGGAATAAATATTTTTCAGAGAGAATGAAAGCTCTTCATGAAATAATCTCAAAGAAGGAAGGAAAGTGAATTTGTCATAGTGAAGAGCCTCTAGACATCACCTTACTTCCTTTGGTGTGCTATTTTTTTCTATCTAATTAGATTGTGAAAAGTTTTGTATGGACTAGACATCCAAAATCATATAAAAAAATTGTGTGACTGAAATGAGTTTTTGAGAGACAGCCTCAGTGAAACACATACTGCTCTTTTTAAGTGTTTACATCTTGAAACATTTAACTTAATAGACACTTGTGCAATGTAATTACTAATAGCACTGGAGTATTTGTCGAAACTGGGTCCTGTAGGGAACAAAAACATGCTAAAGACCCCGAATTAACCATGAATTTTGAGACCAGCCAGTTAAAACATTAATGTCCCTTGTTAATAAATGTAATATAATGTAGTGCACTTCTAATAGTAGGAGCCTCTGCTGAAAGTGCAACCTCGAATTCCTACTTAGAAATGCCCCAGGTTCATGAAGTTAATACACATAATAATATTTTTACCTGAGGAAAAAATTTGCTGGGTTAGATTCAAAACTCAGTGATTATTCCAAATTAAGTGTCCTAGTTATTCCACATGAGTTGACAGCTAGTGGATGTTCTGTCACAGGGACAGCAACACTACAGGAAGGTCTATGTACTGGGATTATATTCTGTATATTTTATAGTTCAGCTGCATTCCAGTGCCTCTGGTATGTGTTTCTGCCTTTAACATGGTAAGATCTGTAAATGATATATAAGTAGAATAAAATTTCAGGTGACAGAGAAAGCTAGAGTAGGTTTTTTGTTACTGTTGTTGTTGATTTGTTGTTTTATTTTTTTAACCTGCCCTCTCTGCCTGGAAGGAGTATTGAATTTTAGATGATAGGGGGGAGTTAATCTTCAGATCCATACTGTCCCAAACCATGAAGTCACTTTAGAAACAATGTAGTGAATAGTCATGAAAAATGTTACATTGTTTTTAGTCAGAGGAAATTTTTTCAGTTTGTGTTGTTTAACTTGGCCATTTGCTGGAAATAACCTAGTGCATTCCTGGATATTTTTTGTGAAAATGTAAATAGTTGGTGAAAGCAATTTTGTCTTCTACTGGAGACTCTTCTCTACACTGCACAGATTGCTTGATCTGACTGGCATAAAATTTAATTTGCATTAATTAGCCACAGGCAAGGGCAAAATAAAATAACTGTGACCCATAAGTGTAGGACTTTAGAGTGAGATGGGCTGCAGAAATGCTGTCTGTGAGATGGCTGGGACCCTTGAGTTGATTTAGACATGAAGTTTCCCACCAAATCCCACTGCTAAACCCACCTAATATTTATACTGCAGGTATAAATACCTACCTGGCTCAGCTGTTCCTTGAGAACTTTTTCAACCACATTAGATTTCATTTCTACACCTTACTTAGGGTCTGCAACAGCCATGAAATATCAAGTGGCAGATAAAGAGTGTTTTAAAGACACAAAATGTAGCTGTGCACTGACAAAAATCATGTATTTTATTATTTAAACTTCATTTCCAGCCCTGTGAACACTTTGCATCGCTCAAGGTTATGATGATTGATTTTTGCATGTGATATTGCATTTGATGCTGTAAACATGCAAGGAAAAAATATCACCATTCTGTTTCTATGAGGAGGTACTAATTTCCTCCATAACATTGATTCTTGTCTTCTGGTGTGGAATAAATGCATTGTTGTGGCATCAATATGACTACAAACCCTGAAATATTTCTAAGTTAATTACAGTTATGAATTAATTTTTCAGATGGTCATCCAATCCTTGATATCTATCCCAAATTTCAAATTAATTGGGCCAAATTTACATTTATTCTTTTGGGGCCTTTTTCATTTTTTAGAAATGAAATGCTGAAAACAGTTATGTCAAATTGAACAAAATGTTTCTCTCAAACCCCAAACTGAATATTTTGTTTCAGTATCTTGAGAAAAAAAAGCGAAGGGATTGAAGGGTACACATCTGCTTAACAAAGGAGTCTTGTATTCAGAAATATGGAATGAGAGCATTTCAGCTGCAGAAAGTGCACGTTCAATTTTCTTTCTCTGATGCAATCCCAGTGAATCATTTTCCTAATAAACAAGTACAGCACAGAGATTTCCAACAGTCAAGCAAATCACATTTTTATCTACAGATACAGGAATGCTGGTTTCGTTTTTTTTTCCCCATTACACCAGATAAATCAGAAAAACTGATACTGCTGGTACGGGCAGAGCTTGGTCAATGGCCACCTACTGCAGACCTAGCAGGCACTGAATCTGTCAGGTAACAAGACTGCAGACACTCATGGTATCATTAGTGAACCATACCTTAAATCACTTACTTTTGATTTACTAGTTGAGGTCTCAGTCAGCACAAAGATGAACAAAAACTGCTGCTCTTTGTAGGATGCCTGAAATGAGGCTTTTAGTGTGTGCTCTGTTCTGCAAGTTGAGTTCTGGTTGACAACAAAATGAAAACTCCATAAGCGAACTATAGAAGTCACCAGAATTTCAGTTCACAGATACCTGTAGTTAAGAAATTCCTTGGAATTTAAAAATACAAGAGGTGTAAAATTTACAGCCATAGAACATTTCATGTTTCAGAGACCTGTTTCCCACAATAAACTAACAAAAATAGATCCTGGTAAAACAAGGATACGTGATACAATGGGAGAAGTATCTACTACAGAAAACTTTGGACAGGGTTCACCAACTTGAGGGAAGTGCTTATCTCCTTTATTTGTTTCCACTATGTAATGAGCAGTGCAAAATAGCACTCCAGTATCCCATTGTGCCTCACTTTTTTTCCAAAATAAGGCTCCAAAATAAGAGATGTACATCTACGACAGTTCTCTGCAGCAAACAGATTTTTCTTATTGAGGAAATGTAATGCTTAGTGTACCTCAGCACTTTAATAAAAACTAGGGAATGGTCTGAAAGGCTATTTCCCTTTACAATTAAAAAAAAAAAAAAGTCGTGGAAGCAAACAATTTTTTGTAAATGACTTCTCTCATTGCACTCTGTTCTGGTAATTTAAGGCTCACAGTCATTATTATTTCAAAAGATTAATTCTGTTTAAATAATCAATTGAGCAGAACAAGATGTTAGTGGGATAGTTAGCCGTGTGTCATAATATACTAGATAAAGGATTGTACCCCACTTAAGAATTAATAACATTTTAAACCTCTACATAAACTATTTTTTTTATCAATAAACATGTCTCTGACAGAGGGCCAGATGCACTCACAGGTCTTAATTGTTCAATCCAGTGACTAATCCCCACTTGATCAAGATTTTACTGACTTAGCAGCTGTCTGGAGAGTGACAAATTTATGATTCAATTGCAATTTCATCTTGAACTTGAAACTGCATGATCATTTGTGGGAATTAGCTACCTGATAAGATAACGAGGGTGGAAGAAGTGCACATAATTCTGTGCAGCAGAATCGGAGTGTTGCAGAACTCCTTAGGATGCACTGGAAAGACACAAATGGCCATTAAGGGATTAGCCCATCACTGATTGAGTGGCTGCTCCGAGTTGAGGTTTGCTAAATCACTGGAGTCCCAGGTCATTATCCTTGGATACAGGAGACAGTTGAATCTGTGTCCAAACACACGAGCAGTAAATTGGAGTGAACAGATTGTGCCAAAAATGAAAAACAAAAACCGCTGAACCCTTGTTCTTCAAGTGTTCAAATTTCCAGGTCATACCCCAAGTTTTTTCTTTCTTGGCATAAAAAATATTTTTTCACTGCCTTTAGTATCAGCATATTCTTGTCTCTGTAATCTCTTTTGAGTGTATTGCTTCCCCTCAATGCTATCAAATTTGTGCTTAGCTAACAAATGCTGAAACTTAGATAACGTTTCAGAAACGGATTAGGAAAGCAATGTTAGGAGTTTCCCTCTCCGGTTTCGATGGCTTGTGCACAGTTACTACTAAATATGTAATTAAAATAAATGAGTTTCCCTCATTTGGGTTTTGTAATGATAACATTTTGGTGAGCCTCTCAACTGTTTTATGTGCCATTGACACGTGAATCAATAGTGCTGTAATAGCTCTGTTTATTTTCAAGACCTATGACAAAAGTAATGCTTTTGTTAAAAATAAATACAAATTCAATTGTTTTTTCTGAGGAGAGAAATAATAAAATGGTGCAGGAATTGCACAACCTTCCTGCCTTCCTTGAACACGTGTCGATGCAGCTGATGAGTAAAATAAACTGATGAGCAATTCCACTGCAAGGCTCTGTAAGTGTATGCCTAAAGACTATTTGGCAATTCAAATTAATAGCTTTAAATATGTCAAATTTTGGAATTTTTGCAGTGCTAGCTGTGGCCTTTGGCTAGCCTGAATAAGCCCAAGGTCCCTTGGGGCTATTTCTCTGTGAGTTGAACTTAATGATGTCTATTCCCAAGGTATAGATGCATCTAATATTGCTCAACTTATCTCTGTCTAGAGGGACACATAAGTTTGGAGGGGCTTGTTTCCTGAAGCATTTCATTAGAAATTTGTGAGCTGGTAGATTGGAAAACTCACCTTCACAGAAATATGCTTAATTTTCATCATGCAATGAGCAATTATCACTTCTTAAAGTGACAATAAAATATGCAGTATGGGATAGAGATTGAGCTGGAGGCCAAATCTGAATATTAACAGAGAAGGAAGGTGAATGTATGCAGCAATAAAAGTCTTAGGCCAGGTAAGCTTGCTTACCTGAGCCCAAAAATGTCCTTTTTGACCCAATATTCATCAGGTGGGTAATGTTTTGTTATTTTCCAATTCTTTTGCCCTCTATGAGCCCCAGTTTAAATGTCAAAAAACTACCCAGGTGCCTGAGTCTTTGGGAACATGCTAATACCTTAAATAGAAATTAGGAGAATTCAGCCAAACTGACTTTAGTGTGAACAGGAACAAGATAAAACAGGGGCTAACATAAGTTTGGGGAAAATAAATTGAAAGGAAAAATTCATGCACAAAAAAAAAATCACAGAGGGAGTTACTGTTTTGTAGATTTGCACACCAGTCTAAAGGCAAGCCTGAAGGTTTAAACTAAATGAAAAGCTTTATCCACATTTTAAATGTTGAAATCCTTGGCCAGCTCTGCTTTCTAAGACTCAACTGATCACCAGAAAATTTGGATGGTTAGTAGGACCCAGAGAACAAGCTAAAAGAAAGGAAAGTGCAAGAAGAAAATCAATCTGCCAAATTAGACAGAGCAAAGGAACAGGAAGAAAAACAGGAAATAACCTAATAAAATATAGTGGAAAATAAATAACTTCCAGTGCCCCAACAATTTCCTCTTACAAAAAGTATTGGCAGTATAAAGCAAATTACAGGCACATTTCTGTCTGGCTGTGGAAAGTCAGCTATTTAGGGACAACATATGGCATTTCCTCCCTGTCCGCCACCAAATGCAGATAACAGTGTCAAGCTTGACTCTGAAAGTCCCTCAGGTGAAGATCAGAGCATAAGCATGAACCAAGCAGAGCAAGTTGAAGAAAGAATCAGATGGTTGGTGAAGGTGAACTTTTTAAGGTACAGCCATGGAAATCCCTATGTATTTTCATTAGTCCTGTCTCAGGGGCTGATGTCACAGGAGATGTAGGAAAACTGAAGGAATGAAGGCAACACCTCTGTGCCACAGTATCCTAAGCTTCTGGGGATCTCCTGGGCAGCCAAGCACAGTGGCTCTTTGGGACTAGAGCAGAGAAGGGGGCATATAAAATACATTTGTGAACTTACTAGGTACTGATCTCCACTCTTAGGTAGCAAACAGGCCAAGGGCTCTCAGCGATGGCATTTATTTAGGAATGATGCCACAGCACAGCTGCATGGTGCCACCGGGTTTTTGAAGCCGTTTTCCCAGTAGTGACATATGAAGATACCTGACTGAGAATAGCAGTCCTCCCCCAGCTGCAGGAAGCTTGGCAAATAAGTAATGAATCTATTTTCAAGTGGAATCCTGGTTCTGCAGTGTTTACAGTTTTTGCACTCTATGGAGTGTGATTTTAAAGAGGCTGAGCGCTTACTTCAAATTATTAAAGTAAACATTGTAGCATTAGTTTTTAGCCAAAACCAACAGACGTGTAATTAACTTGAGTAACTCTGTGCTGAGCAACAACATACATCATTTACTTCTTTCACTGTGTTTAACTGAACCTCCATGGACGCAGAAAGCACATTGGAAGTGCAGCTCAGTCTCATGAAAGTTAGAGCGTGTCTTTTAAATGAGCCAGTAACTCCTCTGAAGGATTCCACAGGTGAATGAAAACACGGCATTAATGGTGTGATTTATTTACATGTTTCATCCTATGCACAGATGCTAGGGGATAGAGAAGAAAACAAATTAATCACAAAGTGAATATAGACTACGGAATATACTTTATAAAATCAGAATCTTAAAAAATATACATGCATTTTTCAGCTTTGAGTTTATCACTAAGTGGAATAAAATTACTATCTTTCACAATACTAAAGAAAAAAAAAGAGCTGCTTTTTAATTTACATCATTTCTAGCTTTAGAATGACAAAATGAACCAGGGCGTACCATGCTACGATTTCACCCGTTGACACAAAGGAAAAGGATAGAACAGACATAATACATCTGGTTTACGACTTTTAATTGCCTTTGTGACCCAGTTCATACCAAATCCTCTCAAGGCAAAGTCTCTTTCTTTGTATGCATCATGGGGCTAAATCTCTATCTGAAATATGTTGCCTAAAAAAACATCGCCATGTTAAAAAGTAACAATATTTCTTACTCACATAAATCTTTAGTGCTTGCAGGTGACCTGAGAAAGTGAGAAGTGGAGAGTTCAGTTGTCTGGTGAATGAGTATGTTAAACTTTCCAAATAAAAGCTACTCTTGAAGCACCAGATTCTTTCAGCAATTAATCACTATACTGTTTATTAGGAAGACACGCCTGGAATTTTTTAGTAACTCAGGTAACCTTTCATGGTTTGATGGATACAAAAGATAATTGTGTCTGCAGTGATTTAATGAGGCTCTCTGATGTAATATAGTAGTCTGTGACTACTGAGTTGGTATCTCTGTCCTGGGAATAGGGAAGGGATATTGGAGGAGGGCATGTGTACAGAAACACACTGTTATAAAACAATCTATTTCTAATCAGTTACAAGAAATATTTTCTGCCATGTAGCAGCCAGAACAGACTGCTGGGGTAACAGCTCTGAACTTCACTAGCAGACTGAAAATCCTGTGGCAATGATGAGTAGCTGCAACAAAGAGATTTGGTTGAATCAAGAAATGAACAATGTGCACAGTACAATATTCCATGGACACACAACACTTGAGCTTTCCTGAACTCTGACTATTGGCAATCTTTGAAGGAGTGGCAGTATGGATCCTCAAAAACTTTGCCATTACCAGGAGGTGAATCACTGCATTTACTACAGAGTTGACATCAGATGATGGTGATGATAGTTATTTTTGTAAAAAATAGACAGGCTTCTGAAATGTAAACAATATCATCCTCAATTGTAACCATCTTCTCTCTGAGCCAGGAACTAAGTCTCTCCCTCACACACAACAGAGATGGGATTTAACTCTGCCCTGTGTCCAGCAGTATTGGCTTCCTAACAACAGTGTCACTCCCTACTGCTACTCAGACTATTAGAACATCAAATGTAATTTAGCAGAATTTTACTTTCTTCTTGAAACAGTCTCTTTAAGATTCCTTCTTAGCTCCCAGTTTTGTAGTCTGCATTCAGGCAACTACTGTTTTTCACTCAAATGTTCAAGTCTTGTCTGATTTTCAAAATGGCAATGTACAATTTCTCTTTCAAGGAACCTGTTTCTTCAGTTGTATCTAGTAACTTTATTTCTAAAAAATATCTTTGCTCTGTTTTGGGGTTTTTTTGTTGTTGTTGTTGTGATGGTTTTTATTTTTTGTGTATTTTTTTTTTTTTTTTTTTTTTTTTTTTTTTTTTTTTTTTTTTTTTTTTTTTTTTTTTTTTTTTTTTTGTGTGTGTGTGTGTGTGTGTGTGTATAGTCTTCCTAGAACAGCTAACCCTGGGAAGATTGGATGTAAAGATTAGATGTAATTCTTTCTTGTGCTGTGTCGCAGTAAGTATTTAGTAGGTTCCAGCTGTATGGTTTGTAAGAAAACATTCCCATTCACAAAATCACTGAATAAGTCTGTAGTCTACCCAGGGTTTAGAATGATGGATTTGCTGAAGTGCATTCCTGAATTAGAAGCAGAGAGGTTGAAATGAAAGTGGAGAACTCTCACAAATGTACCTGCACAATTACTGTCTGCAATAATGTGAAAAGCTTGAAAAGTCTCTTCTTCAAATATAAAGATCCAAATGAACTTGGAAAACTGTCAGTAGAGAGAGATCAGATTCTTACTTCCAAACTGAGCACTTCTGGATGTGAAACAAGAAGCAGTTAGCATAAGAATCTACAGTGGTTTTGGACATGCACAACTTATTAGTGGAAGCTAGAAACTTTTGAATGCTTCCACTTTTAGGCAGCCAAGTGGAGACACACTAAAGACATATTGTTTTCTAAAAGAAAGTTATCTGAAACTACTCATCTGTCCTCTGAAAAATCCCAAGCTTCTTTTCATGCTGTAGAACCAAAATCATGGCCAGCACTAGGAACTTTGGCAACATCAAAATCAATACAGTTGATACTGTTGATATGTGCTCTGAACTGCCTTTTCTTGAAAAATGGCTTCACCAGTAGTTTCTTCAGATAACCCAATGTTTCCAAATATTTAGTATGCATATTCAAAAGCAAAAACTTTAACAGCCTGCAAAATCCCAAAATTCACAGTGATGGTAATTCCAAGAAATGTGACATGCATCAAAGCATTGGTTTTTTAGAGTAAGCAAGGAGTATTAAACCCATTTGGATTAAGGAATTCTGCAGATTCCTCGGGTTCTCAGCCTTTGCAACACATCTGTGCCCGTTTGCAAAGGTATTATGTGCCAGTGCTTTCTCAACTTTGTCATTTTAGAGCATCCCTAAAGCCAAAAATTCTAGTTTCAGATCTCAGTAGGTGTCGGATTATGATTTTCCGATATTCAGGTGGTCAGAGTGTTTTTGCCCTCCTGGATGCTTTGGGGCAGACGCAAGAAAGAGACAGAGGCTTCAAGGTTCAGTTTCTCCAAGGTCTATCACTTTGTTTATTCTTTCTCTTATCTCACAATTCATTCTGTGCCCAGTGAGATCTGTCTTGCACCCTGGCCATGGCAGGACTCCCTCCCCTGTGGGAGATCGTTGTCTTATATACAGATTATTACGAACATATTGTTTACAATTTCCTACCAATGTCCACCATCTACAACAAACAGGTCATCTCCACTTGGCCCAATCTCCCCAAGCCACATTGTGCTAATGTCACAGCAGAAAATGGAGGCGAAGAAGAAGAAGAAGAAAAGCCTTAGAGACCGCCCCAAAATCTCCATCTTGTCTCCATCTACTTCTATTATAAAAATCTAAAACTACATATTTCTCACTCTGTGATAAACTAAACTACTGTATTTCACACTCTTGAGATTTGTAATTCATCTTTGCTTTGTGCCAGGGTCTGTGACCCCCATGGACAGAGGCAAAAACCTCCCTGTTCACCCCCCTGGACAGGGCTGTAACCCCCCTGTACTGGGGTCAATCCTTCTTGCTTGGTTCCCAGACTGTTTGGCCAGGGTTCCTGAGCTCCCAGGGCAGCCAGAAAGATGTCCTGGGTTCCAACAAGTAGGTTAAGAATGAATCTAAATATTTTGTAGAGGATAAATGTCTGAAAAAATAATTTGGTTTGAGACCAAAATT
Organism: Pycnonotus jocosus; assembly: GCA_013400435.1. Classification (NCBI taxonomy): domain Eukaryota; kingdom Metazoa; phylum Chordata; class Aves; order Passeriformes; family Pycnonotidae; genus Pycnonotus; species Pycnonotus jocosus. The sequence goes on along the minus strand of VWYP01002951.1, from coordinate 36,185 downwards.
AACAAAAATATGTGCCTCAAAGGAAAAAAAACCCAACTAAACAACAACAAAAGAATAAAACTTTGAATATGTATAACATGAAATACATCCATCTAAACTTATGTCAGAATAACAAATGGTGTCCACTGTACTTTCTGGGAAATATGGGAGAATTTGAAGGTGTGTATTTGCAAAATTTGCAGGAATTCCCAGTATGATTTTACTATACTCCAACTCTTACCATTAATACAATGATATATTAAAATCATTGCTATATTTCCTTTTCTTGTCTCATTTAGATATTAGCTATAGATTTTCAGTCCTCAAGTAAGATTTTTATTTTGATTTAAAACAAACATGAATTTATCCCGCAAGATGCTGGACACCATCCATTTTCATTCACTATTTCCCAAGTTTTGCTGCTTTCTTCTGGGGATAAAGTCTTTGCAGGCCTGAAAGTGATCTCAGGATTTATTGTTAGTGTCTTTCACCCAGCAGTAATACATACCGAAGGTGTAGATGTATTTTCCAGAGGTGCTTTGTAGGAGAAGGGAATACAGGTGACCTTGCCCCTGACAAGTCACTGCTGTGTTAATTACCCAATACAGCCCCACTCCTAACGAGCCACAGCTATATCCAATAAAGATAAGGGTGAAAAAAGGGAGGGGGTTAGCTAGTGAGGGGAGGATCATAAAGAAAAAGGATCCTGGGGAGGGAGAATCACTACTGTGAGATCAGTCTGGGGCTGCAGTCAGAGCCTGTTGTTGGAAGCTGTAGTCACAGTCTTGCTGGGTAAAAGCCTGCAGCCACAGTCTGCACACTGATCCCTGCAGTCCCAGTCTAGCTGGGTAAAAGCCTGCAGTCACAGTCTGCACACTGATCCCTGCAGTCACAGTCTGGCTGGTAAAAGCCTGCAGTCACAGTCTGCACAGACTGATCCCTGCAGTCACAGTCTAGGTGGGTAAAAGCCTGCAGTCACAGTCTGCACACTGATCCCTGCAGTCAGAGTTCAGCAGGGAATTACCAGCAGGCAGAGACTGCAAGGGAAACCTCCAGCAGGAGCTGCTGCAGCCAGAGTCAGTGAATGGTTGGAGTCAGGATGGCTGAGCTGTAGAGAGGAATAAACCAGGGCCCTTTTCATGCTGTGATGAATGAGGAGTCTGTGTCTGGGCTCACTTCTACCTTCTAACAAGAGGGCTGCTGCAACAGTGCTCATTACTCTGTGGTTACAACCTGTTCAAACTCTTTGCCCTGTGCTGGAATTTTGTTTGCTGATGTTAACTGAGCATCTGGCATCCTGTGGATAAAAGAAATGACAGTCAGTCATCCCCATGCTGTGCATTGTGATTTCTGTTTTACACAGGGAAGTTAACCTAAATCAACAGTCTGAGCAAATGAAACTTTTCTTTCCATGTGAACTGTGCAAGTGTTACAGTAGTTGGGAACTTGGCACCAGTGGATGAGATTTGTACACAGGTCATCTTCCATGTCTTCTCTAGAATACTGTTATGTGACAAAATGGTTTATATCTTAATGCAAGAAATTTATTTTTTACTGTAAAACAAATGATAATGAGTAGCTCTTTAAACTAATGTTTTATTTCCAGTGAGTCAAAGTTTTGGAATTAGTTTCATGGAAAAAGTATTAATCTTCACCATTGATATAGAGAGCTGGTTGACTAAATATGTCCTGACAAAATTAATTTTGAAAACTGTTAACAGATCTTTCTCATCAAATTTTAAATGGTTCTTATTTGCTATTGACTTTTAAGGACTAATTATTATTTTTGTATTCAGTTTCAGTTGCCATGTCATTTGAAACATTGGCTTCCAGAACCAAGAAGAAAGACATGTTCAAATATCTGCTGGGATGTTTGTATATGTGTAAGGAACTGTCGGATGTAATAGGAACAAACATTTGTTACTTACATTTAACCTTTGGTAAACTAATAATGCTGTGAGTTGTAGTTCACAGGAGGAAGAAATGTTTGTTCCCAGCTGTGTAATACAGACAAGCCTTGAGGGCTGTTGGGAAGTTCTTTGAATTATTTTTTCTCCTCTGTCCTGCTGGGAAATGTACAGAAATTGATAGAAGACCCCGCTATCATTCATGTGGCAGCAGACTAGGAATGACTGCTAGAATGTCCGGGACATGCTTTATGTTTAGTGCTGACAAACTAAGCAAGACAAATATGATTTATGGGACAATAGTTCAGATGGGGAATGAATGGAGTTGTCTTGGTGAAAATAGCAGCATAAGTAGGCTATGAGAAGGAAGTGGTTTTAAGGAAGGATCTAAAGGAGATTTGGCATGTGGCAGATGGGAAGTTATTCAAACTATAACAGGCAACATGGAGAAAGAAGTGAAGCTGAGAGTGGGAATAAAGTATAAAAGGATCAGTAGGACAGAACGGCACTGGAAAAGTCTGCTGTTCCTTTCCACATATAACTAATCAAAATACATCTTCATGACCTGGAAATGTGACAAATTAACTTCTGGTGAATTCTGGTTTATCCCCTCAGATAATAATTAAAAACATATTCAAATATCATCAGATCTTTCCAACCTGGGTATTCCTCTTAATTAACCAAGGATTTACTGATATCTGAAAAAAATCTCAGGAATCAGCGTTTTTATTACTCTAGCACTTTTATGCAAGAGACTGTTCTTGTTTGGAAGAGTTTGTCTGCTTGGACAAAGAGTGGGCAAAAGGAAATATTGCCAACAGAAGAAGAAAGAGACCCGCCAGAATCAGGTGATTTGCCCAAGGACATGAAGGAATCTGAAATTATGATTACACTGAGGCTCAGCATGTGAACCTGCAACCCTTCCATCAGGTTACAACTGCAGCGCCAGCTGCTGAACAGCTAAAAATCATTCCTACCTATTCCTGATTTGATAACAGACTCCATATACTCACAGTCTACATATTAGGAGTGTCCTAGATCACTTTGGAAGTTTAAATGTATACTTGCTGATGGGTCTACAGGAAACTTAATGTAATTTTACTAATTTCTTAGTAGACTTTTATTCTATTTTAACTTTCTCCTTTTTTTGGCTTAAAAACCATGTGCAGTTTTGCCTTCCTAAGTAATTTTTCCCTGTCTTTTCTTGCAGGTGTTACAAGCCTTGGCAATCCATTTGTTTTCTTCTTCTCTGATAAATTTTAATTTTGCAGGGTGTGCCATGCTTAAGAGAGAGTGAAGAATCCTTTCTCTGAGCTGGCCTCTGTTGTTCAGCACCTCTCCCTTCCCAAGCTTTCCTTTTCCTATGTATTAACTAGGCCAAGATCTACATGGGTAGAAATCAGATATATGTAATGAAAAAAAGGAAGGAAAGTTAACATCAGCAGTGTATAAGAGGTTATAGAGTTGCCATCCTCTCTGTGGTTATTGCCTCTTCTTGAGGGAGAGCTGAAACCAGGCTAAGGTAAAGAACTTAAAGGAATGAATAAATGTAATGTCTGTGTATGAAAAGTCAGATGGACATGTAAAGAATATGAAAAATGAATTCTACCAGAGGTCCAGAATAAAGGCTGCCAGAATCCCCAGCAGTGTAAGTGTGCCAGGATTTACACCCCACAGCAGCACACATTGTGTACAGAAAGCACTGGGGCTCAGTTTACCCTATTACTTAAATAACTCGGTAAGGAATCTTCTGGCTTGAGGATAATGTAGCCATAAAATCTTTCTCTGCACTATTCTGAGAATGAACTTTATTCCATATCTTATCTTCTGCTTGAAAATGAACATCCTTTCTATTCTTATCATGTTTCTGCTTTTTTTTGAATTGTTGAGTGTCAGCCATATTCTGCTTGGCAGATACGCAAAGTTTTCCCTGCTCAGCTCTGTTGTGCTGAGTTACCTTTGAAATTCAGCCCTCTTTTTATGACTATGCTCCAAAGGCCCTTTTATTAACCTGCCCAGGGCTAATAATACTTCCATGAAAGCCAGTCTTGCTCTCATACATCCACCACTTTCTCATTAGATGGCACAAATCCTTCAGTGTGATACAACAGAGTCCAGAGAGAAGAAAACCCCAGGTAACTATGGTACCACAGATCTGCTTTGTGCTAAAACTAGTCTTGGATGAGAAGACAGTATGGGATTCACCTTCATGCCGTCTGATCTGGATAAAACAAGTGTCTTTTTCCTTCATGGGCACGTCAGGGGTGTCAGAGCTGTTGTGTGACTTGGATTCATCGAGTGGTCAGTGTTTTACAGGGTCTGTCACAGACGGTTTGGAACACGCCCATTTTATTTCTCCATCATATTAATGATACACACATTTAGAACAAATTATCCTTAAAATATTGGGGCTGTCCTTCAGATTGTAGCATTTTCCCAAGGTAAGGAGGTCAAATGCAAGGCCTGAAGAGACTGCCCCTTTCCTTAAAACACACGCTCGGGGTCAAGACCTCTTCCCTCCCCCCAGCCATTTCTCAGCCCTCTCTGGCAGCGGGGCCGCGCTCCCCCTCCCGCCTCCGGCACCGGGCCCATACCCTCGGGAGGCGATGGCATTTCTGAACAAAACCTTGGGTCTTCCTCACAAAAAATGCCATGAAACCAGCGGTGGGTGACACGGGGAGCACTGGCTGTCCTGGGCTGGATCCTGAGTGGGAACATGAGGCCGGGCTCCCGCCCTGGCTGAGGCTCCACTGCCACCACAGCCCCCGGGTGCTGAGGGCTGTGCTTTCCCCTGTCTTTGGGGAAAGGTGTGTGTTTGCCTTGGGCAGTGTGCACAGAGAATCCTCACAAGAGAAAATGAATTCCAAGGGAAGTGTCTTTTTATTAAAAAAGCAACAACAAAAAAAAGCTGGATGGATTTCCTTGCTTACTGGTAGAAGCACAGTTCTTGGCAAGCTGGGCCCTGTCAAGGCTTTACTTGGAACTTCCAACAGATACCTTGGTTAAAAACCCTTAAATCTTCCCTTTGGTTAACAACAGCATGCACTAAGTGAAAAACAAAAAGGAGAATGTGAATTTAAATAATTAAACTTTTTCTTCCAGATGAAAATCTTCATGTAAACTACAGACGTAAGAATACAGCTTACGTTCACTTTATTCTGAGAGAAGCCTGTAACTAATTGGCCTATCTGTAATGTTTTTGGAGTGATTCCACTATAAATACACTCTTTATAATTAAACTAACTGGCTGATTTATAGGACCTGCAGTTCAGATGCTGCTGCACTTAGGGGATTTTGTTGCATTTCTTTTAATAATGATCATGGTCTTTTCAGCTGGCAAAATTTAACTTCAGCGAATCTTTGGAGATAAAAATTGCTTGCAGGTGTTGCAGAGTAGTAGTTTTAAGGTTTAGCTGGGGTGATAATCCTTTCAATTTATGAAAAAGCTTATGTAAAACTGAAGAGAAAATTGAAAGAATTGAAAGAAAAGGTGTGGCCTTTTTTTTTTTTTTTTTAAAGTGTATACTACCTTTAGTATTTTAATGACTTTCGAAATTCTAATGGACAGATTGTGGTCTGTGGTGTAGTGAGCAATGTGAAGTCAGCAAAGCTCTTATTGCTTCTGTGGAGGGAGTCACACTGGCTTCTGTGGAATTTGGGTGGGGTTTTGTGCTTGTGAATTTATTTCATAAAGTTATCTAAGAAGTGGAATAAGTATTTGTAGGAATAATGGCTGGGCAGAGGATTTTTCTTGCTGGTAATTTACAGTTTTGCTTCTCAGAGTTGTTATGGAGACTTAAATATTATAATAGGATGAATACTTTATGAAATATGTGTGTTGTATAAAAATAGTTACTGATTGAAGTTCTGGATTAGAAGTGTACTCTGCCTGCTTCTCTGCTTCTTATCTATTTACGTGCTTGGTTTTTGATTTCTAGAGTTTTTTAATCAGTTTTCTTTAGGCATCTTGGTGTAAAAGATTACTTCTTTTACAGTGATAATTACATTTCAAGCTCTTTTTCTGAAACAGTGTTTAGCTGAAGTGGCAAAGTTTGCTAATGACAGACAGAAGATGGTTGTATCTAACTTTGTATTTTGCCAATGTGAACCTAAAAGTTTTCAGAGTCCTTAAAGAGGGAACAGCCCTGGGTATTGGAGAAGGTGGTTTCCAGACAGCAAACACAGGAAGTGCTGCAGCTGTGCTAATCTGGAAGAACATCACAGCAAACTGTGGCAACAAACTGGGGTTGAGGATCTTCCAGATTTCTGCAGAAGGATCACTTTTGTCAGTAAAACAACTAAATTCACATGACTTATAAATTCCTCTCAGTGTAATTCAGTGTGCACTGCAACCTACTAGTTTCCTCAGAATGGAAGAAAATCTGTAAAAGAAAGCTGACGTTCACTATTTTCTTATAGCATTTGAAATTAATCAAAATGCAGGAGCACATAGAGGCTGGTATGATACCCTCTAATGTCTTGTAATTCACTTGATTTGCAATGTTCCTGTATTACCAAAATTAAATAACTGTACAGAAGTCCTCTCATGCCCACAAACATTTGAATATCGCAAGTGAGGGGAAAAATAGCAGACTGCAGCTGTCACTACTCATTTTGCTTTTAGCAAAGAGCTGCAAACCTCCTGTGGATCAGCTGGGTGAAATGGCTTAGGGCTGTGCTGTGGAGGGTGGCTTGGCTGAAGGGAGCTCTCATTTTTCGGTGGGTGCTCGTTTGGGGGCATGTTGGGGGCTCTGAGCCAGCAGGCTGAGCTGTAAAGCTCTCTGGAGCCTTGGCAAGAGGGTCACCAAGCCTTACCCGACTGCTCCCTCTTGTGCTGGCTGCCACTGGCTCTGCTCCGGGGTGGGGGGGTGTTGGTTTGTACCTGGTTTTGGACGTCTAAATGGTTGATTCATGCCACATACATGGTTAGTTTGTTCTCAGCCTGCTTGCCATTGATAATTTTACATCGAGTCAATGCACCACGAATTCTCTGGAACAAAATATTGTTTGCTGCACTTAGGTTCTGTGCGCTTCAGCTGCCACGTTTTTCTAAGACATGAGACAATTTGATATACACAGATATATGAACATACTTATTAAAATGAAAAGCATATTGAAAAAACCTCATCTTTTTAAAAGCGGAGTAAAATGCTCCGAAGGTGTGCATACCTGCCTTAGTGTCTTGTTCCTCAGTTAAGTGACCTGATGCATTCCCAGATACCAGGAATAGTCTTGATACATCCTGAAAATATGGTAATGAGATTACTCAGGTAAAAATGGCTAACAAGAAATTCCCCTTCATGTTTAAGGGGCGTGTGCATAGGATAACTAACAGTTATAATACACTTACTCTATTATTGTAAGCATTAGATGAATCCTTTCTTTTTTTATGATATATTATTGTAATATATTTTAGGAGATTGGAAATATCTTAATACTGCATAAAATATTACTTTTTTATTTTTCTTTTACTACAGGTTATTGAGGTATGCAAGATTTTTAGAACATATTTTACATACTTGGTGTAAAGTTGATGTGAGCTTGGGCTCTCTTATATTTGAGCTGATTAATATTTGCTAGACTTAAGAAATGTTAGTGAATATGAGAGACCATATCTGAAACTGTGCTGTCTTTTTAGACATTACTTTTTAAAATTATTTTTATACAGGAACAATTTCCTGGTTATTGTGTCATGCCTTTGCATTTTACTGTTGATAGGACACATGTGTGTTATGCTAAGATCCATACACTTAGTCCTTAAGTACTTTCATGAAAATTAATAGGTTTCTATTTAAAGCAGCAGTATTTTAATTTATGCAAGAAGCTTTTAAATATCAATAGTTTTCAGCTGTGATTTCTGATTAAAAGTCATAAACCATATTGTCAGTTCCTGTCTGCTCCTTCTCCCCAGATAATGTCAGTTATTTGGAGTGACTCTTATTTTTGAAATCAGGTGTGGTTACAGTACCTTCCAGAAAATAGAGATGAGGAGAGATATAAATGCAAAGAGACTAAAAAGCAGTGATGGTATCATAAAAAGGCACATGTCTTTGGAAGTGGAGGAAAAGTTTTGAAGGGTATGCAGCATATCACACGCTTTTCAATTAATCATTTAAATCAAGCCAAAATTGATTGATCTGATATTGTCTCAATGCTCTTTAGTTAAGACTATCATATTGTGTTCCTCTGGGCTGGAGGCAGGGCACTGCTGAATGTTTCATGGCAGTAACACAAGTAGTTAAAGCCATTAGGGAGTGATGCTGGGCAGAAGGCAGTGCACACAGGTGCAGGGGATCCTCTGTACAGCACTTTCCCACCAGCTAGGGCAGGCACTCCTTACTACAGCATGTTCTGAAATCTGATGGTGTGTGGTTAACATTTTGATTCCTCACAGCTCAAGTAATTTGGCAAGTGACAAACAGAATTCTGAAATGCCTTCAACAAATTCATGCAGTGGATTTCTTAAAAGGGACACTGCATCCATTTGGTGTCTTTACTGCTGTAAAAATAATGACGAGCAGAAGTTTTTTTGTGTTACCTTGGTAAAAGATCCTCTGGAAGTCAAACACTATTAACTTTAACGAAGTAGCTTTGATGGCAGGGAAGAGACAGCTGATACTACACTTCCTTAACAATAAACCACAGTGACAGATGAAAACAAACATGTCCATGATAACATATAGCATTTCAGAGAATGGAGACAGAAACCAACGCCGACTAAAGTGTTCTTTGCTCTTTTTTTTGAACCTGTTACTGCTTTTGAAACTGTACTTTCTGAAAAGAGTTAAATTTTAATTCTGCTTCTGTGACAAATTTATATCATGCTGTTGAAGTAAGCAAAAGCAAATAGATGAGCCTCATATTGTCTGCAATTTTTGAGATTTGTTTAATTGTGTTTAAAATTATATACCATGACTGATAAGTTAATAGGAAGAAGCAGTCTGTTCTTTCATGTGTTTACTCCTTCCTCTCTATTTCCTGTCCTCTTTCCCTGAACTTGCTCACTTTTTGCCCTCAACTCTGAATGTAATAGAGTTGCTGCTGCTCATTATTTTTACCTGAGCTGTAGAACATTTTCATTTTCCAGTTAAGTTTTTATACTGAGGATAAACAGAGATAATGAACTTGTTAATGTAAATAATAAGGAGGAGAAAATACTCGTTTTTGTTTCAGGTGATCAGAACCCATGTGTGTGCAGTGGTGTGCTTCCTAGGAGAGGTGGCAGATTGCTTCATTGTCCTGCTGTCTGCATCCCAGTGGTAAGGGCATTTTTATGGAAGGAGGAAGATAATTTGAATTCTTTTTCACTGAGGAGTTTTTATTCTTGGGTTTCTTGTGTTTTGGACAACCTGATTACTGTTGGATGGAGTGTATTGTTTTCACTGGGCTTACTTTCAAGGAAAAGTGAACCACTCATCTACATCCAAAAAGATAACTCAGGCATCTGAAGCCTAAGATAGGGTTTTGGGATGTAAGGAAGAGGCTCATGCAGGAAAAAGGTGAAGTTTCAGACCTGCAATGAAGCATTTTGATGCTGGTCATGTTAAAGCCCTGTTGTAAATTGAACCACACTCTTCTGATGTCTCATTGACAGTAATGCTGTGACAGGAGTGTCTTCCCAATCCATTTCCTGCTTTTAAAAATTTTAATAGCAAAAGCAAAGTACTCACTCAGAGAAAAACAGTATGCTAAGATCAACAGTGTAAAAAAGGTTTAAATTGTATAGCCAAAGCAGTTTTGAGATACAGCACATGTACTGAACCCGTGGCCCAATCATGCCTGTATGTATCTGTCCTTTTTTAGAGCAGATTTCTGATGCACAGTTGCTGTCAGCCCCTATTTTCATTTGCATGATTCTTGTGAGCCACTTTTCAGACTGCATCTTTCTCATCTAGACCTCATCTCACAGTGAATTTCCTTAGGCTTTCCTTTCACCATGAAGACAGGTGCTTTTAAACCAAGAAGACAAAGCAGTTCACTGCTTATTTGAATTGTCAATAAGTGCAAAAAGCAGGAGCTGCTTGGAGATTTAAATGTGGTACCTGGAGACATGGTTTAGTGGTGGACTTGGCAGTGCTGGGTTGTTGCTGGACTCAGCAGTGCTGGGCTGTTGCTGGACTCGATGTTCTTTGAGGTCTTTTTCAGCCTAAATGATTCTGTGATTTATTATTAACATTATCAGGTGCTCTAAGAGCACCATTCTTCTTTGGGCAGGTGAATGGATGGGCTTGGCTCCTCTGAAGGCAGGAGGGATGACTGTAAATAATGCAACTGATATGGCAAAAGGTGCACTGGCAAACGTGGTAAAAGGGACCAGCCCTCTTGTTGGGAGTATCACTGCTCTGCTTTTAGGAACAGATGCACAAAGTGCTGCCAACCACACCACTGTGGGGTTTATCTGTGTATGAGTGGAAACTTCTGTGGCATTATGTGTTGGCGCTTTTTCCTTAGTCCAGGCTCTTCACAGAGTGGTGAGGATTTGGCTTAGAACTTGGTAGGTTTTACCTGTCCAATTCTGCACTGGAAGATGTTTGTATAAGGTGCTTGAGCTGTGAGTAGAAGCTGCAGTGGAAGAATTAAGTCAGCTCTGAGCAGTGTTTCTTATCAGTCCTGACTTTGTCCAGTTTCCTGGGGCTTGTACAGAGTTTTTGAATATATGTATTGCTTACCAGCCCTACAGAGTTAATTTTTGTTTCTTTTTAATTTAACAAAGTCTTACTGACTATCAGACAAGTTTTATGACTAAATTTTAAAATTGCTTTGGATTATCTTAGAGCACAAACATTACATTTAAGTGGAACACCTGATTTACAATTGTAGAATACAGAAACTAGTAAGTCTTTCAACCTCTGACTTTTTAAAATAATCGTTGTGTCAAAAATAGACTGATAAGCTGTGTCTCAAGGGATCAGTGCAGGGAAGAATCCTATATTCTCATTTTGTTTCCCCACCCTTATCAGACTGATCCTTTTCCTGAGTCATCCTGTATTTCCTTTTCCAGGATGCTTTATATTCAGAATCTTCAGATGTTAGTTGAATCAGTGTCAGATTTCCTGAAATAGATGCTTTGACTAGTACGTGCTGCACAGTGCTTTCCAGGTCTTGATTTGCTTTTATCATATGGAAATCCTATGTTATTTCATTTTCAGTTCTCATATAGTACCTGGAATTATTTGTATGCAAGATTTCCTGTCTTTGCCTTATTTTCACATGTGAGCTTTCCACAGGGAGCTGCTTTGCATTCAGGAAGAACTGATTTTAATTTGGCATGTACTGGATATGAATACAGCCTGAGATTGCACATGAGCTGTGCCCTCTTGTGTTCACTTGGAAAAGCAACCAAAGTATAAGAAAATAAAGCAAACCTCCTGAAACTAAGTTGGTTAGAGTTGATTTATCACACATCCTCTGCCTCAGATCCTTGCAAAAGTCTCAAACTGTGGAAACACTGCATTCAAGGATTTCAGAATTTGATGATTTCTCCTCTTCCAAGTGCTGGGCAATATAAATTAGATCACTTTCAATTCATTTTAAATGAAGAAAAGCAAAGTGTAACAGCAGAAAAGAATAGAGTGCAATTATAAATAAAAAGAGAAAATGTCTTTAAATTCCTAGTTGGGCCAATTTCCTCCCCCCAAAAAGCATGCATTACTAGAACTTTTCTAAACAAAACCTTCCTAATTGTATTTGGTCAGTCCCTTAGAAGGTGATTTGATATGTGCTTTGTTCTTGCCTAATGGAACTATTTGACCATGTGCAAGCATTCTGTTAAATTAATTATTGTAGGATAACAAATATGGACACAAACCCAAAACACGGTGAATTGGGAGTTCAGCTTGCTTTCAGTGGGGTTGTAGGTGTTTCTAACTTGTCTCCATTAGGTTAAAATCTACAATATAATAGCTATAAATAGGGGTTTTTTGTGTTTCTCAAATTTCTGGTTTAGTTGTTCACAGTGAAGTACACCTATATGTGGGGTTTCCAATGCATATTTAAATACTAACATTATGTTGATATGTGTGTTGTGACCCTTCTTTCATGGTTTTTAGGTTTGTTTCCTGTAGAGATCTATGATACATGTAAACTATGTCTTAGCTTGACCTCTTCTTTCATGTGGAGAATATATTTTGATTTGCAGGGATCATTTTGTCATTTGCTTTTGCATTTCGTCCTTTGATGAATCATTCATATCATCATTTTTGAAGCAGTATTGTTATGTTTAGTGAGCATGAAGTTTTTAACTTGTGATTTTTTGGGAGAATTATGATTACAGCTGACTTTTTTGTGGGTATTGCTAATTATCTACATAAATGTCTTTATATGTAACAGCTCAGTAAGGACTTGTTATTGCAGGTCAGTTGTCACCTTCTGGTTCAGGGTGCTGTGGCAGGGAATCAGTCTGGAGCAGAAACAGGGGTTTGCTTCAACTGGAGTGGCTCAAACACAATTTTAAGTGTCGTTAAAAGTCAGAAACAGCCAATTTGGCTAAGTCTCTGTGAACTTTTTGCAGAGTCTAATCTGAGTTTCTTGTCACCCTGACTAATTTCAGTGGTTTTCTTTTGCAGGAAATTGCATTGTGTGCTTGCCTTGTAGGGGCTTGGACTCAGATAGAGAACGTGCGTATGAAATGAGATCATTTGCTGGCTGGGAATGAATGTTGTTTCATAGCTTATGTGGATACTCTGGTAAAAACTGAGATATAGCTTGTATAAATTTTGAAGTCTGAGTGAATTGTCGAAGACAATGGAAAATAAGATTTTAGTTTAAGGAAGAGTGAGACTTTTAAGTAAGCAACTAGAAATTTTGAATGTTTTGTAAAAAGTAAAATATTTATATAATCTTGAGAGGTTCAGTATTTAGATTGAGATTGTGTATATTTGAGCAGTGTTTATAAAAACACCTTCTCATTTGGAGAACAACTGATGTATCAATGTGTAAATCCTTATATATAAGAATAAGAATAGAAACCCAGAAGGAATCAAAATGATAACTCACTTTACTAATTACCCAAGAGAAACAGCTGCAGCAAGAAGAGTTTTTAATGGGGTTGCCCTTTTTCCCCTCATCTCAGTCGGTGTAAATTGTGTAGTCAGGTCGAATTTGCTTCACATTTATTTACTTTAATTGTGGGACAGTTTTGCTGTATCTTATTAAAGTAAGAGCCCATCTCTGAGAAATTCACATATGTTTAGTAGAATACTGTGCAGATCAAATCCTTGGAGATGATACTTGTAGATCACACATGCTGTAACAAAAATGACCAAAAACTCCAACAAACTTGAGGTCATTGGTAAAAACACTCACCGTGATTTAATGTTAAGGACATGCTGAGGTAAATAATTTGTGATCTTTGCTTTTGTAACTGAAAGAAGAAGTTAGTTTAAGGTGTTCCTTTCCTCCCAAAGCCTGAAAAACATGGATGTTTTGGAAACATGAGTTCTGTGTAAATTCTGTATAAGCCTAACATGAGTTAAGCTCTGTGAATAAACCATGGAGTGAAACTGCTCAATGTGCCAAGGACCAGTCTGGGATGTCTGTTTATAGCACCAGCTTCTATTATTGATTTGTGGCATATTGCCTTGAAAACCAGGTTCATGAGAGTCCTCAGGATAGAATTACAATTATTTATGTGTGACCTGTCCATAAACTGTGTCTCACCTGAGAGTTCACACACCCTATTAGCTCACAGTGTGGGAGGGCACCACCTTCTGCAATTTTCAGAGACAAGATTTTCAGGAGAGCATGAGTGGTTCCCAAAAATATGTTTACTTTCACTCTTTCCAAAGCTCAGTATTTTTTTTGGAGGCGTAGGATTGCCAATAACAAAAAGTTTTCTTTTTCCTTTGGGCAGATTGGTTTGAGATTGTCTTACTGCCTGGATCCAGTGTGGGTACATCCCAGGATAACAATGCCTGCCTGTCCCCCTCTCATATTCCTCACCTTGGCTGCTGTTTTGATTCTCTTGCTTGAGCTGTTCAAGTCCTGCACCTGAACAACAGATGTCTGTGGTACCTGCCAGAATGAATGGTGTATTTTTCATTGTTATTGCCAAGATGTTTCTGTCTGAGATTGTTAAAGTTTCTTTAAGTAAAGGCAGTGAATAGCTGTCAACAGGAATCCAGAGAAAGATGGGAGAGGTGTGCCACATGGTATCAGTGTGGAATTGGGGCATTTAGAAAAGAAACTGCAATTTCCTGAGTAAGTCTGCTTTTTGCCCCTTCAGCTGCCTCAAGGCATGTTAGGTTTGGATAAACTTATTTTTTCTTCGGGTATCCAACATTGTCGCTTTAAGTTACCCACATATAATTAAAATGAACTTATAACCTTTTCCTATGAACTTCCTGATCCTGTGAATTATAGCACTTGGAATTGGTCTGTAGTTGGGTGAGTAACTAAAACTTCTGCACTGGATGCTCAAAAGACAGAAATGTTGATTCTGGAACCAGCATTCAGCTCCTGTGTTTCTGATGGAGGGCTGTTAGTCTGTAAAATGAAAATCATTGGCACTGTGGTCAGATAATAATGTCGAGGCCATACTCTGTGACTTGAAATGTAGCAACGTTGCAAGACCTTGAGAAATGATACATTGGGAATGGGAGCTGAGGAATGCCATTGTAATAGAGCGGGTTTTCATGGGCAGAGGAGTTTTTGTCAAGTTTAGGGAATGAAATGAATCCTTTGCTACCTGAAAAAGATTTTTGAAAAAGAGCTTTTGATTGCCTGTGGGTTGTAGTTAGACAGTTAATTCGAGCTGAACTCTTTCTAAAGCAGAGGGAAAAGAAATACTGGCTTACTTATGGAATATTACCAAAGACATGGGAAAACACTTTGGTAGTTTGGGGCTGAACTTAGTGACCCTGCAGTCTATATATCCTTTAACAATGTGTATGCTTTGTGCATATAGATCATTGTAGAACTGATACTCAACATTGTTGTATGGTTTCAATAGAAGCCCCAAGGGTCCTTTTACTCTTTATGCTTTGAGACAACTTGTTCACTGCTCTAGAGCTAAGGGTTGGTTTGTTTGCTTTGTTTTGTAGGGAAAAAAAATAATATGCTGCAATGTTTTGTCTTTTAATTTTGGGTTTTTCTTAGTATTGTGGAATATTCTCAATCTGCTCAGAGTTCTTGGTTCATCAGGGCACGAATATAGAACATAGAAGCAGCTACTCTAGTGCCACGTTCTCCCTCTGTAATTTTTAAGTCACCATTGATTATGATTGGCTTTCTTTGTCAGTGACATAGATGTGATCCCTCAGAGTAAATAAACAAACAAAACCACTAAAAGAGATTAGACGAGATAATTTACATCTCTTTTCTGCTCTCTGAAAAGCTGTAAATGCCTGTGGGTTCTCAGAAACAAAACTGGAAACCTCAGCAGGTGTGCTACTTTGGTCTGGTTATAGTCCATACACCTGCATACACCTTTTGATGTTTTAAACTCTGGAGATGCTAGAATTGCATATTTCTGTGTGCCACAAGCTGCTCTCTCTGCACTAGTCTGGGGCATTTTGGGGAGACTGAATACCAGAGGAAGGATCAGTCTGGTGTGCTCTGGGAGCTCCTGATGAGTGGTTGGATGGTCAGGCTCTCCACAAAATACAGGGCTCAGCACCACTGTTTTTTGAAACAGAAATGAAGGAGATGGCAAGCAACTCCCTATATCAAGCACAGTAGCTGGAGCCAGTGCCCTAAAAGTGGGACACACCACTTCAGTTTCTTCTGCATCTTGGGAGTAGTGTGAGGTTCTAGATCTGGCTGTTGAGTCCAAGTCTTTACATGGTTACTGCTTTAGTACCCAACTTTTTAGAACATCTTTTATGGGACATAATTGTAATTCTGCTCCTAGTGTGCTACTGGTTTATCCTCTTTTCATATGTAGGTCTGTAAGAAATCAAAACATGTACATTGGTGTTAGCAGCAGCTTTCTTTTTGCCTGCATACCCGGATTTGATTTATCACCTCGATGTTGTCAGCATCTGACTCTAATTAACTGGATAAATGAAGCTGAGATCTTGACTGAATTAGCGGTTGAAGAATGCATCTTACCAGAAGCAGATGGAGAGAAAAAACAGTGTATTTAGTTTATGGCCATTCCCCTGGTTTATGGCCATTTCCTATTTTTAAGGGAAAAGTTCTGCCAAATCAATTCTTGTCAAATGCTAATTAAATTATAGTGATGATTAATCCTGATGTAAATACATTATTTCAGTGTTTAGGAGAGTTATAAATAGTTTAAAGGCTTAAGAGACATTGTGAATACATACTTAATCTGGAGTGCATTTGGGAGAGAGAAAATGCCAATTAGATAATTCAGTGACAGTTTATGCAGTTTAATTTATCCTTTGTAAATAATGTTTGTTATTATTAGCCTCTGTTGTAGAGAGAACTCAACTAAATCTTTTTGTTGGTAAAAGAATTCCTTACAGTGACATTTACACTGTCCTCTTTAATATCTTTCTTTTCTTTTTTTGCTAGAAATCTTCCAGCTTTACCAAAAAGAAAAAAAAAAAAAAAAAAAAGGCAACAAATGCAAGTGTTGTCATGTCTAGGCTGTAGAAAAGGAAAGTGAAGCAGGAAGGCATTCCCTAGGGTCACTGAACATGCTGAGAACAAAATTCATGTCTGCTAGCTAGCTCCATATGGGGCCTTAAATGCTGTGGAAGGAATATCCTTCCATGGCACTTTCTATGGCATATGTTAAGAAAGTAGGCAAGCAGTGTCAGTGGTTGCATTACCCTCTGCCTAGTCTGTAACTTTGATAAGATCCTGAACAATGTGGGGGGAAAATGTGAAAATGTACCATGTGAACATATTACATTGTTAATTAAATGAGAAAAGAAATCCCAAGCATTGCTTTCAGACTGTTTTATCTGCTGCAAGGAGAGGTCAGCCCCTCACTCAGCACTGGTGAAAAGATATCCTTAAAGAGGTAACACGTCTTGGTGAAAGAGCTGTTAACACTGTTTCTATGCTGCAGAAGTTTTTTTTCCAGCCAGACGCTCTGGTCACCAGTCAGTGCTCCTCAGGAATGTGTTTGGAGGCAACCTTCAGGGAAAGCTCCATTCGGGTTCCAGATTGATGAGGTAAAGCACCAGACCTTAGCATTTCCTTAGTCCATCACAATGGCGCCTGCAACACCTCAGTTCACCACTGTGCTGGCAGATGTATAAAACAAAGCTGGAGGTTAATTTATTGGTAGTGGAGAAAAGAGATCTCTGCTCCTTCATCTGCAGTATTCTATGAATTATATGCTTATGCAAGGTGAAATGCTGAATTTTTCTATGCACCATAATTTACGATGCATTTGCTACTAACAGACAAGGAAGATTTGCCAATTTTCAGTCATACACCTTATATATACAAGCTGGGAGTAAATATTTTTTGCCTTTTGTGGCAAGATTTAAAATTTATCTGGAAATGAAATGTAAGATAATGTTATGCAGCACCCATATGTGTAGCCTTTTGGCGGGGGGGAAAGGTTTATCTTCCTTGTCACAATAAATAAATGGTTTCCCATTAGAAGTAGAGTTGTTTCTAATAAACAAACAAACAAAAAATCCTGGCAATAAAAGTAAAAAATCCTGCCTCTGCCATCCTTTGGAGACAAAGAGTGAGTGTGTGGAAGTGACAGCCAGTGCAGGGAACACTCCACTATCCCTTCACACATTTACATCAATTACACACGGCACAACACTATGTCACTGAGGGAGCGTTCTGTGGTGGCCACCAGTGTTTTCCTAGGTGAAAGGGTAATTATTTGGCTGTTAGTTCTTAATTTATTAATATCAGCACCAAATGTTAGGGTAAAGGATTATTCCAAACAGGAGATTATTCCAGTGACAGATCAGCTGTGTGGAAGATGTAGTGATTTTGCTGCTGATAAGAAAAGCTATTAGTGTAAAGACAAAGGTCAGTTTGGAATCTCAACGCTGTTGTGTGACATTTAAGAAAAAATGAAAAGCGTAATGAAGCTCTATACTGGTGTAACCTGGTACAAGTGTAACTTTAGGTTGCCATTGCAGCTATTCATTTTGGTCATTCAAGTTTTATAAAAGAAACAGCCAAAAGCCTGATCCAATTTGTGTATAAATCAAAGAATTTCAGACTGAGAATTTGGATTGGACCTTGAAAGTCCTTAGACAAAAGCAGATTTTACTAAAGAAGATATATTCAATCCTTTATGGTGTCTGTACTTTTTCTGTTTCTTCAGAAAGAGATCGATTTTTGTTGGGGGTTTTTTTGTTGTTTGCTTGGTTTTTTGTGTTTGTTTTTTATTTTAATGACAATATTGACTTTTGAATGTGAAATAGCAGACACTTTGCTTTAAAACCAGCAATACAAACACCAGTATTTTTGTGAATGGAATTCCTTGAACCCATAATCATTTCTGTAAGTTGCTATGGATGGTGTATGTTCTGCAAGTAGCACTCAGGTGTTTCTATCAGATTTTCAAAAGTATAGACTGATTAAAGGAATTTTGGGGAGAGGGTTTCAGCTGGAGTAGAGTTAATTTTCTTTGCAGAGGGTGATGTGGGGCTGTGTTTGGATTTGTGCTGAACACAGGGTTGACAACACAGAGATGTTTTTGTTGTTGCTGAGCAGGGCTTGCCCAGAGCCAAGGCCTTCTCTGCTTTTTGTGAACTGCACTGGTGAGGGAGCTGGGCGTGCCTGGGAGGGGACACAGCCAGGACAGGTGACCCCAAATGACCAAAGGGAGAGTCCAGACCATGTGATGTCATGGTCAATATAGAAAGCAGGGGAAGAAGGAGGAAAAAGGGGACATTTGGAGAGATGGCATTTGTCTTCCCAAAGCTTACATGTGATGGGACCCTGCTCTCCTGGAGAAGGCTGAACTCCTGCCTGCCCTTGGGAAGCAGTGAATTAATGCCCTGTTTTGCTTTGCTTGTGTGCAGAGCTTTAGCTTTCCCTACTAAACTGCCCCTGTCTCAGCCCATGAGTTTTCTACCTTTTATTCTTCCCATTCCCTCCCTGAGCCCACAGATGGGGAAGTGAACCAGAAGCTTGGCTGCTGGCTGGGGTTAAACCATGAGAGATGGAAAGGCTTAAAATACATCATTTTCTTTGATATGGTATGTCTGAAAAATCAGATAGGACACTTCATTCAGGTAATATACCTCAAAAAGTTGCTGGGAAACCAAATACTTTTAATATTGTGCTAAACTTAAACACAAAGCACACAAGATTGTATTATGGCTTGTTTAGAAAGACAGCAGGTTCTTTGTGTTCTTCTTGACTTTTAAAAGCCAAGATTACTCCTGAAGTACTCTTCCCATTAGCCTGCTCACTGACAGGGTTCTGATGGTGCGGCTTTTTTTGATGAAGAAAATCTGTGTTATATGAGCTGACTTGGACTTTACAGATAAAGAAAACATGAAAAACTTGGTTTGTGTTTAGCCAAATGCCTGGAGCATTCTTTGTAGGTAACTTGTATGGTGGACAGCTGTATGCAATATGGCATTCACTCCTTGCATGTACAGAGCACACAGCTGCTCCTAAAACCCTTTGGTACATGGGCAAACAGCAAGGGTTTGTTTGGGTTTTCTTATATGAAATGTTTTTGAACAGCAACATCTATAAAATTCACTGAGTGGGACACAGAATTGCTCATCCATTTCAATTCCTGAGCTCCATTTATGCTTTCACCAGATTAGATCAGGAATAACTTGGCTTAGACCAAACATCCAAAGTGGAATAAACAAAGCTTTCAAAAATCTAGAATCCAAGGGACAATCTCATACTTGGAGTAAAGTTATTTACTAGGTTATTCAGCTGAAGAATATTTCAATTTGCTGTTGCTACTTCTTTTTGTCTTCTGAGATCTGACTATAAGCTAAAATCAAAACCCTTTCTGGGTAGCTGGCATAAGGGAATTTATTTATCATGTTGCATTAATCTGACAAAAACAAACTTCTATTCAGTTTTTCTTGGGATATTTACCCTATTGCGTGGGGTGAGCTCAAGAATCTTGCCTTCACATACTAGGGGTTTTTTTGGTTTAGTGACAGATTTATAATAATAAACTTGAGAGCCTATATGAGAGATAGTGGGAGAGAAAGTGAAAGATATATGAAAAACATTATTTGATTTTAAAACCATGGAATTACTTCCTTGTCTAATGAAGAATGTAATGAAAAACATTAAGAAGCTGTTGCCTACCCCTGTCTCCTCAAGGCCTGTGGAAGAGAATCGAAGGGGCTTTGCCCTCTTGTAAACAGTCAGAGGGGATTGCCAGGGCAGGGGGGTCGTTGTGCACAGACCCCACGGAATAATGGGACAGGGACAGGTCAGAGGACAGGGATTAGCTGTCTGGGAGGAAGGCAGCACACAGCCAGGAATCCTGGAGTCATCTATGAAGTCTAAACACAGTTCAGTAGGTGCAACTGGAGCACTCCTAAAGCCACTTGTCTTTCATGAGTTCAATGGCTTTGTTTGCAATAGCTTCTGCAAAACAAGCCTTCTTAGGAAACTGGGGCTGGATTTTAGACATGATTTTTAGATGTCCTGCATTTCTTGATTATAAAGAGATTTTTTCTAAAATATCCAAAATCTATGTAGGAGAAAACCCTTTTTCTGCTGAAGTTCCATTCTACAGAAGTTCAATTGATTGAAACAAGATGATTAAGTTTGTGAGGTACTGTTTTTCTTCTTGTAGACTAATTTTTATTCTCTTTCTCTCAATTTCTTCATTTGTATAAAATTTTTACAATGTTATGCTGTTTGAGGATTTTAAAAAATTACATTGTTTTAATTTTAAAATGTCTAGTAAGCACTGAGCATGTCTCAGTCCTCGAGGTTTGGTCATGCTTAGCCATTTGCTAACTGCCAGTGAAGAAAAAACACAGGGGAGCGGCAAGGTTATTGACAATGCCTTTTGCACTGTGAGCACAGTCATGATAAACTGGGCATTGCACTTCAATCTATCTGGTTGCAAAAATTACCTGCAAATTTACATGAGACAACAAACCAGCTGCTGTCAAGCTGGAGCTCAACTCACAACCTCACTTACCTGAAATTCTTCTAATGTTCCTAAAACAGCTGGATAAACATAATGTAGGTGATAGCTTGAGAGGGTAAAGGGAATAGGATATAATACATATGAGGAGACAGTTGCATTCTTGCAGTTGCTTTCTCTTGCAGTTATTTCAATTGCTTTCTCTTGCAGTTATTCTAAATTATTATATGGGAAAAAAACCAGTATCTGACTTCTGTTTTGCTTCACTAAATGCAGTTAAAGAGCAAATAATGGCAGTCTGATACCACGTGGAGAGGAAGTCCAACAGGTCACCTTAATATCCTTGTAGGATAAAATATTCGAAACAGAAGCACAGCCGAGAAAGGGATAAGTTGGGAATTCTGCATTTAGGTGCTTTAAGTGCTGGAAGGAATAGTAATTTATTTATTGTGCAAGGCTTATGCACATTAATGCAGTTCAGGAATTCCACAGAAGTGATGCTGCCTTCCAAACAGCTTGGCCTTCAGGAATGTTTCACTTTGGCACAGCTGAAAGTGTCTCGAGGAGCTCTGGCGATGTGCTTGACTGGTGAGCCTCCCTGTAAGAAGCTATTTTTTCATCCACTGGCATAAGGCAACTGCCTGAACTGTCAGTGGTCAGAAATTATTTTTATTAGGCTGAAAACAAATGCCAGGGCAGTCAAAAGGGCTTGTTTTAAAACCTTGCACTCCACAAAGGATTCTTGTTTTAAATGTAACAACTGTAGTTTCTTTGAAGGCTATTGTTTGATCATAGTGCTAATTTGTGATCATTACACTCTATTCCCATGAAACAAAATAAAGAGATGTTCCCACAGAACAGGCTATAATGCTTGAAAAAATATTCCTTTCAGGTAAGCAGAAATGATTCAGATTGATTCAAATGAGTGAAAAGAATAACAGGAACCTGTACAAAACCACTACAGACGCAGAGCCATTATTCTGTTCACTCAGCCTGATGCATTTGCTCTTTGCAAATTATTTTGAGTGCATCAATGAGCATAAATAAACCACATTTTAACTGAAATTTCAATTATTGGCATAGAAAAATGTGAGGTGCTGCATTGCTAATACTTATAACACAAAGGTATGTTTAAAGAGTGAGAAATCCAGTTCTTGACTAGGGTGCTGTCATAGATGTTCGGATTTTCAAACACCAGTGGGACCCTTCTGTTCAAGTGGCTTGACCTGTGTTACTTGGAACAGGCGTTTTTGTTTAATAAATCATTATGGAGCTTGTAATTGTAGCTTGAGCTACAGCAGTTCTATTTGGAAAAAAGTCTGTTTCTGAAAGAAATATTTCTGTTGCTGAATAATCTTGAATATATGGTGCCAATAATTAATCATTGCTGCTGTTACTCTTCTCTTTTAGTCAGTTTTCCTAGCTTTGGCTTTTGGAGATTGCATCCTGATTAGGTCTTTCATTTCTGGATTAAAGATCTATAGCTTTTTCCTTGTGCAAACATCTGCTGATCTCTGATGAATTCTCTTCCTCACCGCCAGCTGAAACAGCACACTGAGAGCCTTTCCAGGCTTATGGGCAAAAGTCATCTCTCTCACACTGGATAACTTATTGGGAGCTTCTTCTGGGCTTTAATTACTTAAATATCTGTTAAAGCAGCCCTGTACAAAGTATAGTTTCAGTTCTTTGCATTGATTCACTCTCATCACTGCATCTCCTCAGGATTTTTGCTGTTTGTATAAAAAAAGTTTTGCTCTAGGAATTTATTTTCTGGTTTTTACTAATCATTACCTCCAAATAATGTAATTATTTGTGGGGGTTTTAGGCTGTGGATGGGGTTTCCATCTTGAAAGTGATCTGCATCTTAAGGCATTAACTTGTATTTAATAATATTAGCATTCAAGTGGATTACCTGGCTTGTCTAACTGATATGGCCCTGGTCAATGACTTCTGTTACAGTGATATTATATCTACCCATTTTCTTCCAGTCATTGATAAAAATAGCAGCACTGGCCCAAAGTCTCTGAGACTACTAAAAATATCCTTCATAAATAATTCCACATTAACATATTTTTTTCTGACCTCTCTGCACTGGTTTTCAGCCTTTGTGGTGAACCTCATTAACTTTTGTATGCAAATGTCACTATGGAAATGCCATGCTTTAAAGAAAACATCATACAGCCACGTTTGTTACAGACCATGGTTAGTGTCAGCCCTGTTACCTTATCAGTTGGGTTTGCAGTATGTGTTTTAAAAAGTTTGTTAAGCTCTGCTTTCCACATAACTGTGTTGGTTATTTTTAATTATCCTGCTGTGCTTTATTCCTCAGTGCATAGACTACCTTGTCACAATTTAGCTTTGCATGGATGTTATTCTGTCTAACCTGTGGCTCCTTGGAGTAGCTACCTGACAGAGAGGCTAGACAAAATTAAGAGAATAAAAGCAGGTATTTATTGAAGGCCTTCAATAGGTGCACTTTGGACATTCAAAAGCCTCTGAGGGGCTACATCTGAGATGAAGAGTTTTTCATACAGTTACAAGTTTGGTCCAATAACATATCAGGGGTTAATTCTCCAATTGCAGCTTCAGGTAATGAAGCCATTTAGTCCAAGTTTGCCCCCCACACCCCAATTCGGTGTTGTTTACAGCTCTCAGGGCCCGAGACAATAAGGTGTCTTTGAGTTTCAGGCCTAGAGAGGAATTTTCTGAGTAAAATGGGAGAACATTAGCTGACAGGCCATGGAGTTTGAGTTATAAATTAAGGTAGTACAGGATCTGAAAAATATAGAAGTTAAATCCTGAGGCATCACCTGTAGTTAATTGGATTGTTTACTATTCACCATTTTAAGGTTCTTGTTGCCTAGTGAGTGGTAGTGTAGAAAACACTTCCCCTTCATGATAAGGGAGTAGTATTTAACTTCTTTCCACTACATCTATGACTGTGGGAACCTAAGGGTTGGAAAACAAAACAGGAACAAGGAAATGCAAAACCAAACCAGAGCTGTAGGACTGAGTCGAGCAAAGCTATATTAGCAAATGTGGGGGCTGCAGTTCCTTTCAAAAGGCTCATGTGATCTTAACTAAATATTAATACAGACACACTGATGTGTGATGGTGCTTGGTCTTCACAAACTGGCTGTGGGTCTTGGCTTCTCTGTTGTATGAAATAGGGTTGAGTTACTGTGCTGATAACTTTGTGTGCTGGTCTCTGCATGCAGGCAGTGGCCCACATTGCACGGGGAGAAGTCTCCTGGCATGTATTAAATGTCCTCACTGATGCATTGGGATGGTGCATTCAGAAGGGAGGGAGCTGCTTCAAAAGCAAGGTACCAGTTCACATTTCTGCTGTACTGTGTGAGGCGTTGTGTTACCAGATATACCAAGTGGGTTTGGATCCCTCTGAATTCTGTATGTAAAAAAAGGACTTATTCTGTGCTTTACAGTCAAGTTCAAATGTTCTCAGAATGAATTTTAGCTTGAAATATCTCTCTGCTAATTCTTTTACTGGATGAGAACAGTCATGGCATGTTCTGCAGTCCCATACCAAAACAAATTTTCTTATGGAAGTTGAGGTATATCTTGAATACTTCATGAGCTGATTATTTATTTATGGCAGTTATGGTTTCATTAAAAATGGCATTACCTGCTGGGCAGCACAACTATGCTTTTAACAGTTTTTATCAGGTTGTTAAAATTACACAGATGATGAATATTTCAATAGTAAGAAAGAGCAAAGCATTTAACAAACTACATTGGTTCAAGAATCTCATGCTGCCTAAAATGGCAATGCCTACTAATTTGTGTAAATAACTAAATCTGCTTATTAAGAAGGAGAAATTAATGTTTTTCAAAGCAATTTCAGCAAGTCAGAAAGGTGACTTTTTTTGAAAAGCCAAATCAGTGTTAAGAGATCATTTTGCTGGACATAGCAAGATGAATTTTTCAAAGGAGCAGATCTAATCAGAAGGAAAACTAAATATCTTAATGATTAAGTTATCCTTTCCTCCAACCGCCATCAATAATGTGATTAGTACACACTGGTAAAATGTTAAGTTATAGGTATGGATAACCTATTTGTTATTCATTGAATATGGTTGGATTTGAGAGTATTGGTTGTAATTATAACATGAACTTTTATTCATGAATTTGCTTAGTGTAGTTTTAAGAATTTCCACTTGGTGGAGCTTTATGATTGAATTTTTAATATATAAAATTCTAAATATTTGTGATTCAGACTTAATAACTTCTCCATTGTAATGAAAAAAAATAAACTCGAGAAAATGAAGTGAAGAGTAAATGTTAGGGGTTTATTGTTCCCTTTCTCTTGGATTGAACAATGATTTTTTTTACAAGGTATCATTATGCTACTTGAGACATCATTTAATACAATTAGTTTTAATAATTTGAAAATGGGGTGGCATAATAGCTCTAATAGGTACTGACATGTATATTCCACTCACAAGTTAGTACTTTCCCTCTGTAAATATGTGTATAGGTATACATATATACATTTTAAAAGCCCTCCAACATTCTTAATTAAACTAGTGAAATAGTGTAAAATTATCGTTTATTCTTACAGTATAGGGATTTATTAAATTCTGAAAGATCCTAAAGAATTTTAGAAATTACATTCTCAGAATAAAATGCCTGAAAACATAGAAGACTTCTCGCAGAACGTAAGGAGGAACAATGTGTAAGGTTTCTGTTCCTAGAAGGACTCAAAACTAGAGTGGACAATCCAGAGGACTGGACCAAGTATCTCTTGGAGACCCCTTTCAACCTAAATGATTCTGTGATTCTGTAAAGAAAATTTATCTGTGAATTGTGATAACAGACACTCGGCCACTAACTTGATGGCCTCAGGTTTTGGGGGGATTGATTTGTTCAGTGGAAGATTTTGGAACAAGTAGCATTTTGATAGCACTGAGGAGGAATGGGCAATAATCAGTTTGTAAATGAGGAGAGGGCTGTCTCCTGGGAGCAATTAATATGCAGTATGTGATAGCATTGCTTTACCCATCATCAAAATATATCTGCATAAAATGTAGCAACATTTCAACAGCCGTGGCAGGTAAGGAGCAAGGTCCTCCACACATCTTTGCAACCTACATGAGAATTGCTGTGGGAGATTTCAGTTCCCCCTTATGTATATTATAGATAATTTGAAGAGAATGTTATGGCTTACGTCTTTCCACCCCAGGCTTCCCATCAATTTTTCCCATTTTCTGAGAGATGCTTCCACTCCTTGTGTTGCTGATTCAGTCTAGTCTCTCATTCTCCAGACGTCTGAGTTGTTTATCTTGTCTTCTCAGAATTTAATATTATTTTTCTCAGATAGTGTTTTATATTATTTTTAATATTTGCAGTATAAATTAAAAAAAATTACTTTTTTCACTGTGGCTTACCAGCAAAAGGACAAAGGAAAATTTAATGCTCTGCAATACTTAAGTATAAATCTGATTAGGTATTTTCTTTGTTTGTTTTCCTTTGTCATGTTTGTCTCTAAGGTGGTCAAAATTTATATGCATATATCCAAGAATTTAAATTAATGACCCAAAAAAATGAGCCTCCCCCAAATAAACACCCCTCAAAAAAACCCAACCAAACCAAAAAACCCAACAGAAATAAACATGTTTGGGTCGTTCTTGTCTTAATGTTTCAAAATTAATGATTGCTGTTTCCAAATACTCTTGGCTTTAAAATTTGAAGTAATATATTGGGGAGGAGGGATAATAATTATAAAAATTTAATTTCTGCTTTAAAATAATAATAATTTTCAATTGTGTGATGGAAAACATCGGCTGCAAAAATAAGAAATCTGTGCAGCAGGTAGCGGACCTCCCCCAGATCCAATCCTGGGTGGGTAGGAAAATGTCTTGGCAGGTTGAGAGAGAACCTGAATGTCTGACAGCCATTGTCGGAATGTCACACAGCGATCGAGCAAACCGAAAAGGAAACCAGGTCATGTTGGCTGGGGCTGTGCTCGGTGCCACACAGACGCAGTTTGACTGTCTTTGAAAGAAATCCCTTCGGATCCCTCGGGCGGATCCGGCGCTCGTGTGCCGGGCTCTGAGGAGCCCTGCTGAGGACCACGGCACTGCCTGGACCTTCCCAAGCCTCCGGGTGCCCGCAGTGCAAAGCAGAATAAACTGCTGCCCTGCCTTTCCTCCCGCGTCAGCCAGACTGGGTGCCACTTTGCAGTTCCCTTTGCCCCCATCCCTTACGAATCTTTAATGTTATCCTGCCTTCCACTTTTACCAGTCCAAGATGCAGGAACAGAAAAAAGTAGAAGTGGAATCACTGACAAAGGGGATCCTGAGTGAAGATATTTAGAGGAGCAAATAGCTTTTGAGGCTAAACTTCTGTTTATAAAATATACATCTATAGGACTGTCATGTGTACATTCATGTGACTGTCATTCATGTGGTGTTCTGTATTTCTATATGTAAGCATGTAGTTTAAGATACAGATGAACAATTTATAAATATTGCAATTAAAACCCATTGCTAGGATGATCTGTGGGAGATACAAACACCTTTCTGATCTTTTTCTTCTCTCCTCAAACTTCTGAAATGCTTTGAAGATACACAAGTGTGATTCTTCCCCAGGCATTGTTAATGTGGTAAAGGTACAGGCAGTTTTGCTGACTGTATAAATAGGGACTGGCTTGTCTGAAATTTCTAATATTTTAGAAATAATTACAGGTATTGAGTACTGTTCAAGGGACAAAAATCTACTATCACTCAATGTATCATACCAACTAGTTTCCCAAAAACTTTTGAAATCTTCAGTTGCTGACCTGTGAACTGAGAATAACCTGAGAAAAGTGTTTGCAAAGAGGTGTATTTTTCAGCTGTGCTGTTTTTCATGTGGACATTGAACTACTGGCATTATTCCCTAAGAGAGCAGAGTTGAATCCCCATGTTCTGGAGTTTCACCTTCTGTGATGCCCTAAGGCATGGTCCAGCTCAATTTTTCAGCTGGAACAGAGATAAAACAGAGTTCAAGCAAAGTCTAGGGATCTATGTGGTCCTTGGAGACGTGAAGCCACCACACACAGATTGTTTTGAGTATCTGCTGGTGAGATCTGCTTTTGAGAATGCTGGCAAGCATTCTCCCAGTGAAGGTGGCTGGAGAATTACTACTTCCTGCTGATTTCTCTGTCTCCAAATTTGTGCCCTGAAAGAGTTTCAGGCAGCATTATTGTGGACTTTGCCTCTTCATTACTGGTCTGTATGTGCAACAGCTTCCGAAACTATAGCCAGAATAGCTATTCCAATAGCTTCTAGACTATACTGGATGCAATAAGTAGCATTTAAGTGAGATTTTGCAGAAAGAAGTCACTAGATGAGATGTGCATCCTTACTTTGTGCATGCTTTTGTGCAGTCTGATATTTGGGATCTGGTCTTTCTCCTGATTACGGCTATAATCACGAGGAAGTGGTTTTGTGTGTGAATGGAGCAGTACTGCCTGTCTTGAATGTTTTGGGTTTTTAATCACAATCATTAGACTCACCTGAAATTATAAAAATATCACCTCCTTCTTCTATTTTGAATGTAACTTTTCCTGTTTTGTAGGCTTTTGGTTTGTATCTAAGATTCAAAGATGAGTCTTGATGATCTACCTGTGCTGGTCTTGGCTGGAATAGAGTTAATTTTCTTCATAGAGGCTTGTTTAGGGCTGTATTTTGGATTTGTGCTGGAAATAGTTTTGGTAATACTGGGGTGTTCTTTTTTTTTGTATTGCTGAGCAGATTTTACACAGAGTCAAGGCCTTTTCTGCCTCTTACTCACCCCACCAGTGAGGGGCAAAGGAAGCACAAGGAGTTAGGAGTGGGCACAGCCAGGAATGCTGACCCCAACCAACCCAGGGATATTCCAGAACTTGTGGCCTCATACTCAGCATATGAAGTGTGGGGAAGAAAAAGAAAGTGTGTGTGTGTGAAATTCAGAGTGATGGCATTTGTCTTCCCAAGTCACACTTATGGGTGATGGAGCCCCAGTTTTCTGGCAATGGTGGAACACCTACCTGCCCCTGGGAAATGGCAAATATGTTCTTTGCTTTAATTTCTTTGTGGGTGTGGGTTTTGCTTTACCTTTAAAACTGTGTTTACCTCAGTCCTTGGGTTTTCTCATTTCAATTTATTCTCATTCTCTTTTAATTCTCTCCCCATCCCACTGAGGGGGGAGCCAGCAAATGACACCTGGGGTTTGGTTGTTTGAAGTAAAACCACCACAACACCCTGAGAGTATGAAAATGACCAGTCTTGTCTTTGTCTCTGCTTCATGACTTACCCTACTTCTTTTCCCAGTCCTAGACCCTTCCCCATTCCTTTTTGGGGTTTGGGTGCCTTTTT
>VWYP01002950.1:33909-48753 GCA_013400435.1 Pycnonotus jocosus | reverse complement strand
TCTGCTTTTTTTTTTTTTTTTTTTTGGCAGGCCTCTAAATGCTTCTTTGTAGCAGTTTCTAAGGACACATGGCTGTGTTTTCAGTTTTAAGTCCTACCTGAGATCAGTGTCCAGTTCTCCCTACCACCATTAAAATCACAAATCCAACGTTACGTGTAAGCATACCAGCCAGTCTTGTGGATCCTAAGGCTTTGCTGATGTTCAGCTATGCTCTTGCAACATTGTGACCAGTAGGTTTCCTTTTCAAAGGCAAGTTCTAGGTTAGTGTCCTGGAGATGTTCTAACTATGCTGAAGGCCTGCAGAGTATCTGAAAGGACAAGTGTCTTAACAACCCTTTTAAGTGGAAGGTGTTTGGACTGCCCATCTTCACACTTAGCTGAGGTTAAAATAACTAGCCAGCTTAATCCTGTAAACTTAAGAATCTGTAAAAAGTCAAGTATTTCCAATGCTTTCCAACACAGCTTTTGGAATGCTTTATTTCTTGAATTCTCATCAGATCAAGAGTAGATGGCTGCTTATGTGTGGTTTGTGTTCTGGGGAGAATATGCTTCTTCTTGATCTGAATGAAATAAAATTATTTTTGCCTAATTGTTTGTGTTACCGCAGATGCTCAATTAAGAAATGCAGGCCAGGGAACCCTGCACTGGAAGTTTATGGGTTGGTACTTCTTTCTGTCTCATCCCTCCACACATTCCCCCAACACTTTTTTCCCAGTTTCAGACAGGAAGGAAGGGCCTCAGCTAAAAACCCATGTGCCAGCTGGAATTAACGGCCATTTTATATGTAGCCAATTTGTAGGTGAATGAGAGAGGTCAGGCTCATGTGCCTGTGCAGGAAGCTAGTAAATTCACTGGGAGCACAAAGCAGGAACTGTTGAAAGAAGTCTCTTCATTGGGCTTTGACATGAAGTGAATTATTCTTGACTCTCTCTTTCCATCCTCTGGGCCTGTGTTAAACTTAGGTCTACTCACAGGGTGGAAGCAAGCTCAAGCCAATTTAAAGCTCTGCTAGCCCTCCCCACTACCTTTACTGTATGGTGAATAGCTTTTTTTCTTTTAAGGCTTGCCTGATGCCTGGAAGACTCTATTTTACATGTTGAACAGTAACTTATTTTTGGTAGCAATAACTTTGCCTCTTCTCTGATACCAAAACACTGGGAGAGGTGCTGAGACAACAGCAGGCCTGTAGAGTACTCATGTAAAATGCAGTAACACATTCAAAAGTGACTCCCTAACCTTATAGAAATGGGAAAATAGAAAGAAACTATGAAACCATTGGGGGAATCTGTAAATACAATTTTTGTTTTTCTATTGCATGTACACACACTACATAGACAAATGTATATGTGCATACATTTTTATGTATGAGCTTCTATATAGATATATATATATACTAATGCCAAAATCTTGTAAGAAGCCTTGGATTTTACAAACCTTTCTGTAAGTGGACCATGCAGGTAAATTAATGATTTGCTAGTATAAAAGACCAGCAGCACAAAGTTAAATAAATAATTAGTCACTGAGTCTAGTATCCAGTTCCATTTCACGTCTCAGTAAGCAGACAGAGGAAACTCAAAACCTGTAATTTTCTTCCTGGACTTTTTACTTATTAGCTTGAGCAATGTTTTTTATCCATCTGGGCTTTTGTATCTTCCACTAAGAATTCAGAAACTCTGCATCCTTACCTGGCAGCCCCCCAAATCTGAGCAAGGTAAGGCACATACTTTTGTATTTGCCTCCTTTCTGTTGAGTTTCATTGGCTTTTGCTCCTCCCTTTTGGGGGTACAGTTTTGTTCCTGAGGGTCTTGATAAAAGAGTCTTCCCAAGGTGAGAAACGTGGGAAGAAGTAACAGCAATGACAGGTGTTAAACTAGTGAATGCAGTGGTAAATTTGCTTGTGACTAATGCTCCAGGATGAAGTATGGGCAAATCTGGCCACTTTTGCAACATACTGGGTAACAAGGAAGAATAAAAGAGGTGAAACTTTAGAGAGATTCTTTTTTTAAGAGTCCTTGCTCAGAGAGAGGCTGGAGACCTCTGAGATATTCCTGAAGGCTAGATATGGAGCTTTCAGCATGATCTGTTTAAGGGTTGTATTGTAAGGCTGGAAAAGGAGGAAAGCATTTCAGCAGGGATTGCAGCCCACTCTGCAAGACATAGCAACTTCCACCTGTTTTCTCTGGATTACAGACCTCTCAAAGGCTGCCTTATTTTGGCTTCCCAGGTCTTGAGGCATTCAGCTTTCCCTCCTGCAGATGATTTGTAGGATAGGGACAACTCATCACTGTTGGGCCATTGGCTGAGCAGGGAGGGAACTCCAGCTGGAGCAGGCAGGTTTGGCCTTTCCCCATATTTGGGAATGTCTGCAGCCATGGATTTACTTTGTTTGAGATGAGACTGTTGACTCTTAGATGGCATGGTATGGTGATGTCTGTACCATGGAGGGTCTCTGCTGTAGCTGTGGGACTGGGGTGTGTAAAAGCAGACAGCGTGCCTAGCAGGAAGAAGGCAGATGTTAGAAGAAGTGTTGCTCTGTGAGTACTACACTGGTGGTACAAACTAGGAACCCTCTTACTAGAGCTTAAAAATCTCAGGCTTTAAATGCTGGTGTGTTTCAGGCATCCTCCTGCAGTGGTAAGTGCACATGAATGTCAAGCATATCTTGTCTGTGTGCAGACTGACACAAACAATGATCTCACCACAGCACGTCAGCAATGCACTACCTTTGTCAACAGTCATATTTGACATTCATCTCTTTATGTGTGTACATAGAAACAGCCAGAATATAACTGCATAATATTTTTGTGCTTTGCCTCTCAAACAGATTGCTTTGGTATGCAACAGGTGATGACTAAAGAGATTATTTCCTTCAGTTTAAAAACATAGCTGAAATGAGCATCAGAAGTAAAATTTGGCATTTCCAGCTCTCGGTCCAGTGATTAACAGAGAAGTTGGTGCATTTTTTGTCTCAGGCAGTCTGTTACTGTTGAACAGTGGAGTCATTCTTTATGAACATATAAAGTCATAAACCAAGTGTATACACCAAGAAAGACTGCATTTGTCCAGACAGTCTGTCTTAAGGCTGGTTTTTGTGGGGTCACAGCAAAGTAGCCTATGGCCAGCAGTAGACTTATGCCAAGAGGACATGTATCCATTGGGTTTTCAATGTCAAAATGCCACAGGTATCCAGAGGAAATTGCCCTTCAAGTCCTTCAAATGGCTGGCACGGGTGGTGATAGCTATTTTGCAGGATCACAGAAGCCAGTTTTCTGGCCATAAAGTTATGCTATTTTGCATTGCATGAGTAGGCAGAATTTCCTACTGTTGTTTCAAGCCTAAACACAGACTGTATCCTAAAGGAAAGTATCTTGGAGAATAAAGGAGCATTGAGTCTTTCATTAGTAAATTTGCAGACAACACTTAGCTGGGAGTATGTGTCGATCTGTTGGAAGGTAGGAGGGCTCTGCAGAGAGATCTGGAATGGTTGGATGGTTGGGCAGAGCCCAATAGGATGAAGTTTAATAAGTCCAAGTGTCGAGTCCTGCACTTTGGCCACAACAACCCCCTGCAACGTTATAGACTGGGGACAGTGTGGCTGGAGAGTGTTCAGGCAGAAAGGGACCTGGGGGCACTGGTGACAGCAGCTGAACATGAGCCAGCAGAGTGGCCTGGTGGCCAGGAAGCCCAAGGGCATCCTGGCCTGTATCAGGAATGGTGTGGCCAGCAGGAGCAGGGAGGTCATTCTTCCCCTGTACTCAGCACTGGTGAGCACCTTGAGTGCTGCGTCCAACTCTGGACCCCTCAGTTCAGGAAGGACGTTGAGACGCTTGAGCACATCCAGAGGAGGCAACGAGGCTGGAGAGGGGCTGGGAACACAAACCCTGTGAGGAACGACTGAGGGAGCTGGGGTTGTTCAGCCTGGAGAAAAGGAGACTCAGAGATGACCTTATCACTCTCTACAACTTCCTAAAAGATGGTTGTAACCAGCTGGGGCTTGGTCTCTTTCTCCAGGCAGCAACTGACAGAAGAGGACACAGTCTTAAGCTGCACCAAGGGAAATGTAAGTTGGATATTAGGAAAAAGTCTTTTATGGAAAGAGTGATAAGATACTGGAATGGTCTGCCTGAGGAAGTGGTGGAGTCACCGTCCCTGGATGTTTTTTAAAAAGAGACTGAATGTGGCACTTGTTCCATGGTTTAGCTGAGATGTTAGGGCTGGACTTGATGGTCATAAGATGTAAACATCTCTTCCAACCAAGTGATCCTGTGCTTATATGGCTAAATCACAGATGTCCATTTTCCTTTGTGTGCCCAGCTGATAGATCCGTAAGGTTTTTTCCTGTATCGTATTCTTAAGTCCTTTTGTGATGGGCTCACTTTGTTTAGTTACTATCTCTGTGTCCTTTAGAACTACTCTACAGATATCCACAAGTCCACAGGCAACAAATCAGAAGACATCACTCTAAGAAAACTTTGTGGGACAAAGAAGTTTCTACTTCCAGCCAGAGAGTGTGCTACCACAAGGATCTCCTCTGTAAAAATAGGTATGGGATTTTCAGTAGAAGATTGGTAATCACTCCTACTTCAAACAGTACCAAACAACCCACTATAGACATTCTTGCAGCACAGGAACTTCTTGCCTTCCAGTCCATTCAAGACAGGATGTGTGAACTGATTGCTCAGGACTGGGTCCAGGTGGATTTTGAACATGTAGATAAAAAACTTTCTGGCCATCCTGTGCATCCACTCTCACAGCAAAAGTAATTTGGAAGGTTCAAAAGCAATCTCCTGTATTTCAGTTTGTGCCCATTTTCTCTAATCCTGACACTGTGCACCACTGAGAAAAGTCTGTCTCCATCTCCCTCACTCTTGTAAGGTATTTGTACATGCAGATAAGATGCTCTTGAGCTTTCTCTTCTCCACACTGAGCAGTCACAGCTCTCTCAGCTTCTCCTCCTACATCAGATTCTTAGCTCCTTCATTGTGCTTGTGGCATTCCCATGGCCTTGCTGGAGTTGTGACCTCACCAGTGCTGAGTAGTGGTGAAGGATCCCATTCGTCAAACAGCTGTCATCCCTCCTTTCTGTGCAGCCCAAGACACCATTTGCCTTCTCTGTGTAAAGGGCACACTGCTGGCTAAAGTTCAACCTGGTGTCCACCAGGACCTTCAAATCCCTTTCTACCACGTGCCTTTCCAGATTGTAAGCCCCCAGGCTCCAGCTGTTCCCTTCTGGGTTGAGGATTTTAAACTCCTCCTTGTTGAACTTCATGATGTTCCTGTCAGGCTATTTCCCCAGCCAGACCAGGTCCCTCTGGATGACAGCATGACCTCCTGGCTGTCATGTGTACATCAGCATGGTGTATAAAGGGAGCATGAATCTGAAATTCTTTCACTTCAGTATAAATATGAATAAAATTCTATTAGTCTAAATGAAAAGCAAAATATATCCTTCTCAGTCTGAAATGGAGACAATGCAAATAGATTACTGATGGTAATAATTGGCTGTGACTACTGACTGCATCACTAATTCCTGAAATAACTGGGTGAAAAAAGAGAATAAATGAGTTTGTTAATCCTTGATATATCTGGCACAGACTCTGAATGCCTTCATTGCATATTGGATATGAGTCATCTTGTCTGGGTGAGGGAATCAATAACTTGTCCCTCACAATAACCATTCCTCTTTGCTCAGTGCCTCCAGTCTCTCTGCTAGGATTCCCTGTTCACCTGCCCAATCTTTCCAGGACCAGTATCTTACTTCTAGGTTTCTTATTGCTATTTTCTTACCTCTAGGTTTGCTCTCTCTGCTCTTCCTTCCCATTTCTTCTCTTCCAGCCAAGTACAGGTACAGGCTGCTGCTCCCTGTCCAACGACCCATCCATGGGAGTGAGGTGCATTTTCTCATCTCAGTGCCTGGTGCAGGCATTGACATGGTTCTCTCCACCTTTGCTCTTCTCCATTTCTAGGAGGTACCAGTTCACACAGAAGCCAGCCATGGGTGTCTTGCTGGTGCGCACCCTCCTGGAGGCCTTGAATGTAGAATGAACCTGCTCTTCCCCAGAGGACAAATTCAGGGGCAGCCATGGAGCCTTGAAGGTCATTCCCCTGCTGACCACCAGTCAGTCTGTCCCACTGCTTCCATGCCTGGGGGGTTGGTAAACATTGGGAACAGGCAGCACGTGTGGTAGGTGTACATGGATTTCAGCTGAGCTTAGGGTGTCTCCAGCCCTGTACCCATTGAACCCATTGCTTA
Source organism: Pycnonotus jocosus (assembly GCA_013400435.1). Classification (NCBI taxonomy): domain Eukaryota; kingdom Metazoa; phylum Chordata; class Aves; order Passeriformes; family Pycnonotidae; genus Pycnonotus; species Pycnonotus jocosus. Next base: position 42,500 of record VWYP01002950.1, on the reverse strand, counting down.
AAACTTACTAAGTGTGGTCAGGGACTGCTGGAATGGAGTCCTGCATGCTCCAGAGATGCTTTGAAGCAGTGATGAAGCCAAGATGGAGGATAAAACAAAGGATTGTCTTCTGTGTTGTGTTTTTCCTGGCTATCTTGGCACCCAGAAGGTTGGTGCAAGGAGTTGCAGGGTGTCCAGCATCTATGTCCTTGAGAAGGGCATCCCTCTTGGCTTAGACAAAAGTGCTGGCCATGGGCCAATGGCCTCCAGTGGCCATGAGCTCCTGAGCTTGACAAGGCACTGCAAATTGGAAGTTTTGAAGCACATCTTTCGCAGCAGAAATTTGAGCATCTGGCACTGTCCAGGCACAGGTTCATTTGAGCACAGGCCATGGAAGTCAGACAGTTACTGAATGTAAACTCCATTGTGTTGGCTGCAGGGATTGATAAACCCTTTGCAAGTCTGTTTCAGAAAACTAAATCCAGTCACAAAGGAAGGGAAGGAGTGAGGTTTGGGTCTGGGGGAGTTTTGAGGTTGATTTTTTTTGTGTGTGTATTTGTTGCTTTAAAGTTGGAAGATCTCAGTGGAGGGTCTGGGTGGCTGGCAGGGGGAAGCAACTGCAGCAATCAACGCCAGTGTGAGCTGCTATAGGCTCACACCCTCAGAGAGCAGAGCCTTTAATAACTTAGCACAGATTTCAGTGCACATGCTGGGTTTTGCATGTTGGGTTAAGTGATTTAGATTTTATGACCAGCCATTAAAGCAGCAGCTTAGTCATAAAATGTATTAAGCTGTGGGAATTTGAGTTGTGTATTGGATTAGTTTTAGCTTTAAGCTAGGTAAGCAACATTACCCTATGTATGTTTTGTTTATATGCAATGTATACACTTTCAAACTAAATATATTTACTTTCATATTAATAATTAATTTATATTCTTTAGCAGGATATATATTAAATAAATTTAAATAAACATAAGATGTGATTGCTTGATCATAGGTTTTGCTTGTAAATAGCAAAAGAAAAAAAAAGAAAATGTGGTCTTAATTTCCTCCCTTTTATTTTATATTAAAGATACGACATTTTTATTTTAGTAAATGAAAAAAATGTAGATTTCCATGCTTACCTATGTGCTGTCTGGGTGTGTGTGCTTTCCTACTTGCTAAAAGTACCTTTTGTTCAAACACAGTATTCTTTCAGCAGGGTACCAGATATTACAGAAATATAAACAAGCCAGGTTTTAGCTTAAAATTTTTTCACCAGATGGTGCATCCTATTCCTAGATATTATTTATCTAGCAGCTACAGGGTTGGATTCCTCATTGTCATCATTTGTTCCAGTGTGAAAGAGAGGGAAAGAGTATAAAATGCTGCAATTTTGAAATCTAGTACCTTCCACCCTCTTTATTCTGGTTTGACTGACATAATGGTGTATAAGGCAGTGAATGTGTCCTCTTTGTGTCGTGTTTGAATGGCTGTACTGGTACTTGCAGCAGTGTTATTTGGAATTAGAGTTTTATTGGCTATTACTGCTTTTTCCTAACCGATATCTTATGGAAACTAACCTTTCTAGGTTCTATTTTTTTGCAAGTGTCTTCTCTAGATTTACATCACTCTATGTGTGTACCTTAGACTTGCTCTCTCAGGCTATTTTCTCTGCTCAGGAAAGAGCACAAAGTTTTGTGTCTGTACTGACAAAGTAATGCATAGTAAGCAATATATGCTGAAGTCAGACAAAGCCTCTGGACATTGCCATAGGAGGAGATAAACATTTTTTGCTTGGAAACACATGTGGCAAAGTGCTATACACCTACGATGGCACTACATTCATGCCTGGGACAAGGGGCAGTGAGACAACCTTGCTGTGGTATTTGCCGTGTGCCCATGGAGGTGGCTGCACCCTGCAAGAGCAGGGACCAGGCTCAGGACCTTGAGGCTTCAGTGATGTGCAAGTAAATGCTGTGAAGACCCAGAGCCCCTGCTGTGCATCATCAAAACCCATGAGGTTTAATTTCCTCCAAATCTCCAGTCTCAGAACCATAGCCTGAGCCAATGCAGAGTGAAGGTGAGTGCTTTTAACCTATGCCATGTACTAAGCTAGATTCTAATTCTTCTAGATTGTTTTTAGCATTATTTTTATTCTGAGTATTTACTTGTGATCCCCACAAAAAGATTTTGAATTAGATTTTGAACTTAGATGTACTTTGGAGATAGCACTGTTCTCTTGCCTATTTCTTGCATTGTTTCTCTGGTGGCTGAACAGCTCTGTTTTTCTCATTAGCAGCCCTTTCCTCATTCAGCCAGGGGCACAGCCCTGATGCTCTGTATGTGCTTTTTCTCCACTTTTGGGAACTGGAGCCTGTGGGACATGTGGTGGTGTAGCCTCTTGTGATTCTGGGGACATGGGAGTTGGTGAGTGGGTGATTGTGTTTTGTGTACCCCAGGGCAAACAGCCATTCCTCAGGTGTCCTGCTTCCACATTAACTAACTACATGTAAACTTTGAGCAATATAAAAATGAGAAATCATGGCTACAGGTTGTGCAAACTTGTAATCAGTGCCAATTACACTGACCCAGAGGCAGGTCTGAGGATGCCTGCTGCTGGTTATAAGTTATTCATCCTTCCCAACTTCCTTTCCTAGGGGATGGCTGTCCTGGAGTGTGGCTCCTACTGCTGCCAACAGACAGACTTGGCTCAGCACCAGGATCAGGCCTCTGCTGGGTAAATAACTCTTTCACTTAGAAGGAGTGCAGCTATCTGGACCACTTCTGACTGAGCCAGGACGGATGGAATAACATTATACACACAGCTCCAAACTTCCCACTGTGGCAGCCAGGAGGCTTCTGTGGGCAGAAACTGAGGGAACAAGGTTTAAGGCAAGTTCAGAGAATGACAAAGAGGGTGGATGGAGATGTGAAGGCCCTGTTCTAACTCCTTAAAGCTTGTGTTATTCTTCCCCTTCCTGGGGCTGGGAGAAAGTAATTTAGAAAGATATTCTTATGAGTCCTCATTCAACCCTGCTGGACTTACCACTGCAGAGTTTATGGCTCCCTGCAGCATCCCTCTGCATCATTACTGAAAACAAGGAGTCAGCATAATCCATTTTCCCTCATGGCACTGCACAGGTTGATCCTCTGCTGTGGTCCATGGAGTGGATTTTGCTGCTGTGCTCTCATGCTGGAGGAGGGTGTACAAAGAGGCAGAAGTGGCAGAGTTGGTACAGTCACAGTGTGCAGCTGGTTCTGCCGGGTGCAAGAGGTGCTACCAGCCCTGTTGTGGCCTTGGGAACCAGTGTCAAGGTTGTATAATTAGGTTTCCATTTCTCCTGACACTGGAGAAGGAGCTGACACTGCTGAAGTCTCTTTGGTACCCAAGAGGTGCCAATTCAGCACCAGGTTCCCACAGCCTGTGCAGCATCAGCCCTCTGAGATGTGTCACAGGGTCCTGCATGTCCCAGAGGGTCCAGGCATCACCTTCAGGGTATTTGGGGCAGCCTGCAGGAGATGTGGGCAACACTTGTGAGATGAGATGCTGCCTAAAAGTTTTGCTGAATCTGGAGTTCAGACAGAGCCAACTGTCTTGTATTCACACAGAGGACAGGACCCTGGGGGCAGAAGTTAGCAGCTAATGGATATTAGAAAGTACCCTATTCCTTATTCTGTGTGTATAACTACCCTATGGCTAGCTCTGATCATCTGGGGACATGAAACAGGGACCTCTGCAGCCTTCACAGCTACCAGTGGTGCTGCACTGCCCAGGGCCCCATTTGTGGTGCAGCAAGCTCCCCAAAACAGGTACCAACCCTTGAGAGACCTCCATGAATGGGCCTCTCCTACTCCAGAGGAGTAAACCTGTTAGTGACCCTCACAAAAAGTTCTCTTCACTTTTTCATGCTCTTGGAAGTCTCTGCTGTGAGGTCAGATGGGAAAAACCACCAACCTCTCCTTACAGCAAATGGTGCTGTGGCATTGCACAGCAGTTCTGGCTATTCAGTTGGCACATGGTGAATACCACAGAGATCGACTTTCCTGTTCTTTACTTTTTTTCTTTCCACAAAGGACAAAGGTAATGCAGTTTCCAGAACATGGGGCTTTCCAAAACGTACTGAAGAGAATTATGCTTGTAGCAGTAATCCAAGATTTGTCAGTGCTGCCACTTAGGAGAAGCACATGAACAACATCCTCTGCCCAGCTGCTCTTGTTGTGTACACATTACTCATCCCCTTGCCATCTGGATAGGAAATAGCAACACATAGCAGCTTAATCCAACCCATTGCCAAATATCACATCTGTTTTGTGCAAGCCCAGTTCCTCTAAAACTCAGTTTGTCTTCAGAGAAGTGACAAGAACTTGTAATCCCTGATGCTGGAGAGAAGGTTCACACCTCTCTGGAAGAGCCGCTGATCAGCTTGCAGGTTTTCTCAGACATTTTAGACTTGCATTTTGGAGCATGAAAACTGCAAATGCCAGAAGAAATACCAAATTATCAGCACCAGGAGAGACAGTGTTTAACCACAGACTGGATGTCAGGTGTAGCTGTGTGAAGCAAGTATTTCCATGTATGTTCTCCCAATATATCAGTGGGACTGGGTGCTGGAGGGCAACAGGAATATTTCCCATATGTGTTCTCCCAAAGTATCAATGAGATTGACACTTAATGTCCCAAGAAACTGCTGATTATCAGAAGAGGGTTAAAGACCAGTAAACTCACATGCACTTGAGCCATCTGCACTTACAGATAGTAATGCTGTGAGATGGACCTTGTCAGTGGGCAGATGTGTTGCTGGCCCATCCCTGATCTACCTTCTCAACTCTTGTCAAAGGTTCTAGTGATAAGATTTACAACGCCCGTATGAGTCAGCCAGGACAAACAGGCTAATATTTGCCCATATTGGAGCTTTCTTCTGTCCCAGTAGACTGTTTTAGCTGCACAGCAAGGCAAAATGGCTAAGCCCAGGTCCCCTCCATTGGAAAGGCCCAATAAAATAGTGAGAGGTCAGATCTGAGGCTCCACTATAAAGTAACATAGCTCTCTAAGCAGCGAGCCTGATGGATGTAAATTGGTGCAAGTCTGTGGTTGGTCATCAGTGTTGCCTGTTGGATTTTTGTTTCACCAGCAGCACTGAATGATTTCATCTTTCTGAATAGCGCAGAATGGGAAAGAAGAGAGAAAAGCACTAATGTAGTCTTTCTGAGAAAGGAAGCAGCCTGCACAGGCGTATCTTTAGTGTTATTTGTCTTGAAACACTCCTTGGCCTCTTTCTACCACAGCTTTGCCATGTGGTGAGTCATAAATTGAAGCTTTGTGCAAGGAATAAAAAGTAGTGTGAATATGCAGGCATGGAAGTTACCTGCAGCATGATTCCTCAAGCTGAGATAATTTTAGAAGGAAATTGTTTCAAAGAAATATTTCTGCTNAGAGAGAGAGGCAGAAAGGAAAGGCTTCTAAATCCTGGGAACTTCTGCCTTAAATCAGACCTGCATGAAATCAGATCTGCATTAAATCAGTCAAAAAACTTCAGATTGCAGCCCAAAAAGAAACTCTTATATACTGGTTCATAGCAATGACCTGGCCTGTGGAGCAAGGCTTAACAATTCTGCATAGCTAAGCAGCTTTTCATTAAAAAACTTCCTGAGACATGTCATATGCAAAGCCAAAATATCTCTGGCTGTGGTTGTACTGTGGATTCTGTTCAGCTTTTTCTACCTAAAGAACCTGGGCACATTGCAAGTAGATCTTGGGAATTCTTGCTCCTATCTCTTCCACACTGTAAACAGTCACATTGTTGACAGTTTTAGTTGTCACCATATGAAAACTGTCCCTTTAGTTGTGCTGCACATGGTGAGGAAGGGGTTGTTTTCCCTTGATGCCCCACCCTGGACCAGACCACTTCGGGCAGACACAGCTAGGCTCCACCAAACAGCCTAGTTTTTGTTTGCAGAAAAGCCTCTGTGGCACAAACAAGCTGTATGTGGGCAGGCAGGCAGCACATCTTTGCAAACTGCTCTCATATATTAATATGTCAGGCAGCTTGCTCATGGGAAATGACTACAGAAAAAATTGTAGGTGGTGCAGTTTTCCAATGGTGCAACCATCGTAACACTGGTGACCTGAGAGGCCTCAGTGTAGAAATGGAGTATTAGTATTTTTATCTGTGTGTCAAATTACACTTATGTTTTTGCCAGTTTGTAAGAGAGGAAATACTTTAGTCTCCTTGCAGTTTTTCTTCCCAAGGTTTTTTCCTGTGAAGTAATGAACATGCATAAAAATCAATGCAGTAAGTAATTTAACAAATGTTTTCACTTTAAAAGAGAAACAAAAGTCTGTCTATTTTGGAGAGGAGTTGGTAAAGCTGCTATTTTCCAGAAGTCCTGAATTTCATATTTTCCTCACCTCCCTCCAAAAGTCCAAGTAAAGACAAAGCACCAAAGGAAAACTTTCTGCCCCCGAGGAGTTATAAAAGTGTATGTGGAAAGGTCTAGATAGAATTTCGACCTGAAGTGCAGAAAGTTGCTGTTCTGAAAACACCTTGGAGATCTGCTGGCCGGTGGCTGAGGTTGTCTGATGTGAGGGGTAGGAGTAACATGCTGAGGGTGGATCTTGCACAATGAGCAAAACCAGTGGGAGAAAGCACTGCCATGGGAAGCACTTCCCACAGTGCAGCTGCCACCGTGCTTTCCCGAGAAGAGGGAGAAGTGGGCTACAGCCCTCAAACCCAGGTTGCAAACACCATTGATCCCTTTGCCTACCAGCTTCCACACCTCCTGCCTAGGAGTCATTGGTCTCTTCTGGTAAACACCGAAAAATGAACTTTTTTTTCTCTACAAGGATTCCTGGGGCTGTTCAGAGGCCTCTGTGCTGTGGGGCTGGGTGGCCAGGATGGCTGGAAGTCACTGCCCGGTGGGGCAAGGATCCAGTCTATGCCCTAAGACATTAGGAGCATCACGTACAGCAGGTTCTGACCCTCTCACATAGCGAGAGTAAGGATTGTCAGCTTTGGCAGCTTCGGCTCCTTGCCAATCTCTTACAGATGAAGCGCCTCAGGGCCTTTGTCATCTTTCTGGGCTTACTCTGGTACATCTGTGTCTCTTACACAGGAAGCCCAGAAACAAAAGGTAAAGAAACCTCCATGGGAAACCGTCAAAAGCGTGAACCAACTGAGAGAAAAGCTGGGATTGGATGTGGCACTTGGTGCCATGGTTTAGTTGAGGTGTTAGGCTGATCTTAAAGGTCTCTTCCAACCTAGTGATTCTGTGATTCTGTGATTCTTCCCCTTTCAATTCAGTGAGGGGGATTCAGCTGTGTGAGTTTTTCATTTTCATTTCAATCTGCCTCTCTGCTCAATTCAGTTAAAAACTGCGTTTCATTTTCAGTGCACTTTTACAATTCCATTTGCCAGTAAATGTCAGGTTGTGGTTTCTGTGTCATTCTGCACTGCACTGGTGGTTTTCTACCTACCAGGCCAGCAGAAAATAAATCAGTGGAAGAAACCTATTGCTCAAGGGCTCCCCTTGCCAGACATAGGTCTCTGCCTCTATCAGAAAACCTGGAAGCTTTGGAAATGAAAGTGAATTTAAAACCACTACTGTTATGTCACTCCTTTAATTCCAAACAAAGGAATGCTGCCACATCCAAGCATCAGCACTCATCATCAAAACGCAAGACAAAATATCCCTTTTCTTGTCCTCATCCTGAGCAGAACACTGGAGGTGGGGTGGTGGGGTGAGTGGTGAGCACCAGCAGCATCCCACAGCTGGGACAGGGTCTGTACCTTGGTCTTTCTTCACTACCAGTGGGAATAAGACTTAAGAAAAGATGTAGGTACATGTTTGTTTTGTTGTTGTTGTGCTGAAACACACCTGAAATACAGATTTTTTTTGGCTGGAGGAAGTAGCTTATTATGTAAAAGGAGTAATTTGATTTTTGGTTTGTTGTATTATCTCGCTCACAGGGAGGAGCCCTATTCATGGACCAGACCTTCCAAGTGGCTGGCACAGAGCAAACCCAGAGCAAGACAGTGTCTGAGGCAGATCCAGGTGTTTTTCTTCTCCTGCACACTCTGCTCAAATGCAGGCTCTCACTTCCTTGGAGCACCTGTAAAATGTGCAGGTGAAATAGGATGCTATTTTTGCAATTAGCTGTTGCAGCTGCATTGATACAGCTAACAGCCTGGCAGCCTCTTGTGAAGGCTGTCATAGCACACCTAACAGGGGACACACCTGGGCAGTTGTAGCCAACTTCATACTTCAAGGGATGAGTTTCAAGTCACTTTATTGAAACCACTTACTCCCTTTTTAAGTGTCACTTGTCTTGCAGAAGAGGGCTGCCCAGAGCAGCAAGGCTGCCTATGACTACAGCATCTACCTTACTGAGGTGCACACTAAATTTACTCCTGTTGAAAGCTGAATCCCATGCTTTCAGGCTTGGACCTGGCCTGCTCAGGCTGGCTCTAATGTGTTCGATAGTGTTTTAGAACCAGAATGTTCTAATTCAGTGTAAACCAAAGTTTCAACTAATTTTGATTTTGTGGTTTTAAGGAAGTTTTATATCTGTTTCATAATGTCAGTGTGTGAGTTCTGTACTGATTTGCTTATGTGATGTTTTAAATAATATC
>VWYP01002950.1:0-30534 GCA_013400435.1 Pycnonotus jocosus | reverse complement strand
TCACTGTAACCCTTTGTGCCTGACCCCTGAGCCAGTTGCTCATCCATTACATGATGTGTTTATCCAGCCATGTGCTGGACAGTTTGTCCAGAAGGATCCTGTAAGAGACAGCATCAAAATCTTTACTTAAATCCAAAAGGATTACATCAAGTGGCTTCCCTTGATCAGCTAGGTGGGTTACCTTATCATGAAAGGAAATTAATTTTGACAAGCAGGACTCTCCTCTCATAAAGCTGTGCTGGCTGTGACCAGTGACTGTTGTTGTTCTTCAGGGTTTTTTCAGTACTTCCCAGTATAATCTTCTCCACAAATTTACCAAGCACTGAAGTGAGACTGACAGTGGCCTGTAGTTTCCAGGGTCATCCTTCTTGCCCTTTTTGAAAATTTGAACAATGTAAACCCAGATTCCAATCAGCTGAAACCTCTTTGGGTTTCCAAAGCTGTTTGAAAACCACTAAGAGAGGCCTCACAATGACATTGGTCAGTTCTTTGGTATTACTGGATGAATCTCATTAGGCACCATAGACTTATAGGGATTCAGCTGGAGCAGCAGATCCCACACTACTTCAAGATTGGCCAGGAGTTCATCATCCTCTCAGCCATGGTCCTCCAGCTCAGGCCACTACAGTTTCCAGAGTCTGTCACTGGTGTTGAAGACCAAAGCAAAGAAATAATTAAACTGCCTTGTCTGTGTCCAGGTTTATGACGTGACCATCCTCATCCTGTAATGGGCTGATGTAATTTTGGTACTGATTTTTCCCATTAATAAATTTGAAAAAACTCTTTTCATTGTTCTCCCCAGTATTGGCTAGCTATAACTTAAATTGAGCTTTGGTTTCATGAATTTCATTCTTACAGTAACAAGAAACATCTCTGTTTTCCTCCCATGTCACCTGACCTTGCTTCACTGGCCGTACGCCTGCTGGTTTTGCCATAACTTCACAAGAAGATCCCTGTTCAGGCAAGCTGGCCCTCTGCCTTTTCTGCTTAACTTCCAGCATTTGGGAATTGCCCACTCCTATGCCCTTAGGTGATGATGTTTGGAAACTGAGCAGCACTGAGGGCCCTGGGCACTGGCAAAAGCATTGTCTCAGGGGACTTTACTCACCAGTGTCCTGAGCAGCCTGAAGTTTGTTCTCCTCATGCCCAGAGCTGAGGCTTTGCTGGCACTTCCTCCTGACAACAGCTCCATGCTCTGTGATCACTGTGGCCAAGAGGCCGCTCATCTCCACTTTGCTCATGAGATCCTCTCTATCAATCAGCAACAAATCTGGTACCTGTGTCTTGAGGTTGTAATCTGGGTGTTTTAGCAATCTTCCTGACCTGATTGTGCCAGCTGTGTGATATTTCCAGTTAATATCTAGCAAGCTGAAGTCCCCCATAAGGATAAGGGGAGATGATTTGGAGGTGTCCCTTAGTTTTTCAAAGAATAGTTTGTCAGTGTCATCGAGCTGACTGCATGGCCTGTAACAGGCTGTCACAATGACATCTGCATTATTTATGTATCCCTTAATCCTTACCCAGATTCATTAGTAATTAGTAGTTCATTAGTAATCCTTACTAATCTCAGCTATGCCACTGCCAGCTAAAAACTCCATACACATTCCAGCCCCTCCATTACTTACAGTGCCACACCACTTCAACCTTGCCTGCCCAGCCTGTTCCTGCTGAAGGGTCTATAACTATCCACCCCGGCACACCAGTCACAGGATTCATCTCACCATGTTTGCTTATCCCAGTGATGGCATATCTCTGGAACCAGGCCAAAGCTTCTGCTTCCTCTTCCTTGTTCCTCATGCTGTGTTCATTGGTATAGGAGGGTTTCAGGTGTGCTTCATTGCAGCTGTCACCTTGTGGAGCCAATTGAAGCATCTCACCAGCACTTTGTCCCTCAAATTTTGGTGCATCCTTCTGCTGCATATCACTGGCAAGACTGATTTTTTTTCCCATTCCCCCTTCCAATCTAGTTTAAAGGTCTAACAATCAGCACCCTTAATGTGTACAAAAACCAATTTTCCCCTACTGAGAAAGGTGCATCCCATCAACTGTTAATAGATCCACTGTTGTAGATCACTCCATGATCAAAACACTGAACAGTCCCTCACTTAGGATGAGCTTAGCAACAGACAAGACATTACTGTGTTTGCAACATAATTTTCACTCTGAATCCAGAACGCAGCACTGCACCAGCTGTTAAGGAGAAAATTATTCCACCTGAAACCAGGACAGACTCCTAGAAAGGAAGCTTTGGCTTTGCAAGTTACCTTATTGATACAGTCTTACATATGGCCAAAGTGTAATAAGTTCAGTGAGGAGGTATCAAGTCTGAGGGTTGACCTGCAACTTCCCAGAGTGGCTTAATAATAGCAAGATAACTTCTCTGGACATGCTTTGCAAAACAAAAAGTTTTAATAATGACAAAAATAACAAACATTATCAAACAAAAGAAATATAAGTTGAACACAGTGCAGAGACCACTCTTACACTGCTAAGGCAGTCCAAAAAGTGACTGAGCAGTTCTGTGCTGTCTTTAAGTACTGAATGGTCCAGGTGGGCTTTTTGGCACTTGGCCCAATGAAATTGGCAACAGGTTTTGAGATATGGGTCCAGGCATCCAACCAGCGTCTCTTCTTGGCACCTGGCCAGTTACTGGGAAAAGAACATCGAAGTTTCTGGGTCCTTTACCTTATATGAACTGCAAGGGGGGAGTCTTAAACCTTTCCCTACATGGAGACAGCTGCTCAGGTGAGGGGTGCATTGCTACCCCTTATCCCACACCTCTGTTTCTCCCAGAAGCTTCTGTCCCACGGCATGGCACCTACTTTGAGAGACTATGTTTGCTGCACGTCACAGCCCTGACTGCATCCTCCTCTACAGCAGGGGAGGGCTACTCACATACAAGCAGCAGTAACAACGATTCTACAGGAGGACTTGTCATGGACAGGCCACTATTAGCATGTGCTTCTGCAACTCTCACTGCGAGGCTGTGGACTTTGCAATCATTGCTGAACCATTTAGCCAACCCTGCCGTCAGATCCTTACAAACATCCCATGTCCTTCTGCACTCTGGGCCTTGCCAGTTCCTCTAGTCATGACAAAAGACCAACACCTGATGTGTTAACAACTATGGTCCGCAGCCTTTTCTTCAAGCAAATTATTGTTAGCTACAGGTACTTTTACCTTCCTCCATTTATGGTGAGCTGAGAGAGTTTTTGCGCTCCCCCCAACTTTGTCAGCTGCTAACATCTGCCTTTTGCAAGACTGCTTTCTGCTCTCACTGTTCACCTGTGCGGGAACAGAAAAGCAGGGTGATGCTTTTGTGAAGATGCTTCCACAGACACAAGAAAGATCATCAGCCCTTGCAGAAGTGGACACCTGCATTGATTATTTATTATTTATCTAACACTGGCCTTGGAAATGAAGCAGTCCCAGCAGCTCAAGTGGCACAGAGTTTCTCTGTGTGTTTCTTCTGGCAGGCAGGGCTGACAGTCTGGTCAAACACTGAGGGACAGAAGTGTTTGGTTACAGTTAACAGGCAAAATCATTAGAGCACACCAGAAGCAATGCAGGTGTGATGAATCTTGCATGAGCAAATTTGCTTTTTGCCCATGACCCTCTGCAGTTTCAGGAGGGAGGAATTTTTAGTTGAGGACAAAATGCAAAGTGAAAAAATCCTTATGCATCTAGGGCAAATACGTATCATGAATCCAAACTACATACATCTGAAGAAATATCTTCTGAAATGAAGTGAGACTAAAATAGCTGATATTTATAAAGTTACTGCAGGATTAAATTCTTGGTGAAATTATAAGAGACCACGATCAGCCTGAACAAGGCAGAATTTTACTTCACCTGTTGTAATATCAAACAATCACCAGCTGAAATTATTGTCATATCAGACCAACACCATGTCAGTCTGAGCATTTGCTGCTCCTAGGAACACATAGCTCCTCTTTTGGACTATGAGAAGTCTTCCTCCAAATGCCACATTTGCTCAGATACAATATATTTGCACAACTATTCTTCCCCTTCTCAGCTTATAACCACACTTGATCCATGGCAGTCCCTGAGATGAACTTGATCCATCCATTGGCTATTTTTGTAAAATCTTGAATATTAAATGGGAGTTATTGTGAAAATGCAGCCAAATCTGCAGCTGTGGCAACTCTGGAGAAGGGTGTGTAGACCACATGTAGAAAGCAGAGAGACAGATGACTGCAATGGCTGCATATAGTATAAAACTGTCTTGTCAGGCTACTCTGGACCTCTGGGATCTCCTACAGGCTTTTCTTGAGATCCCTCTTCCTTGTGCAATAATCCCTGTTTTTTCCCCAGCTGGATAGACTTCACTATGTCAGAATCAGGCATAACCTTGTGTTACTCTGGAGAAATATTTATTTTCTCCTCTGCCTCTCTAGCCCTCAGTTCTCACTGATTCATTTTTTCCACTTCTGGGCAAACAGCAGCATACCTGATTCTGCTGATTTCCTCTACTGTATTTCCATGCTAACTTTTTTGTGTGATGTCGTTTGAAGGCAGCCCACATTTGTTTGTTGCTGGCTGTGTCACCAGGATCACACTTAGAGGATTTTGGCTCTCTTTTTAATGGTATTTTCCTTACTAAAGTAATACTATTTTTAATTTAAAAAGCCATACCAGGAGCCTGAGTATTATGAACCTAGACCCTGTGCAAGTCATCAACAGCTGATTAAGACCTCTTACTGTTTCTGACATTGAGCACAGGAATGAAAGATGTTAATTGCCAATACTTGTGTGAAATCAGTGACTATAAGCCAGACTGTTGTCAGAGAACACACTCTGCCTGTGCAAGAAAAACATTGTGTAATGTCCTTTTATTACAGGCCAAGCTAATAACACATTATCTCATGTTTCCATCAGCTAAATGCGTGCACACAGACCCTTACCTTCCATCTGCTGGTCTCCATAAAAATTAGGACACTGCTGTGGATCACTGCTCCCCCTGCTCTTCTTGCATTCCATAACTTTTTCCACCTTCCTTACCTCATACAGAACCCCCCCATCCATCCACTTCCCTTACTGTCACCTCCTTTTTCTCCTCAATCTGCTTCTGCATCTTGTTTGGGAAACAGGGCTGGGGGGCTGCAAGAGTCGTGCTCAGGATGTGAGTCATACAAGTGATATTTGTACCAGCATTTGTGCTTGGTACTACCAGGCTCCTGGGGGCACAGAAGTGTTTGGCCCCAAACATACCTGGCAGACAGAGCCCAGCCTCTGCACCAGCCCTGGATGGCTCAGGGGACTGAGAAACGTCTGTTGATTTTGCCCTGTCCCTCTCCCTGATGGATACCATCATCTCAGTTTTCCAGCTGGCAGCAGATCCAGCAGCAGTGCTGTGGGGGGATGAACAGAGACTCTGAAACTCGTGTGTATTTCTTTTGAGTGGATGCTCTGGAACCCTAATGGTGTCATTATGTTGTATGAGCATCTGCTCCTCCCTTCACTAGTTCTCTGAGCCCTGTTCTCCCACATCTGAGGGTAAGAAGATGAGAAGAAATGTGAAAAAGAGGAGTTTGGGTCTTTTTATCACTGGGCTGTCTCTCCGCAAGTATTGCTCCAACATGTAATGAAATAGGAAATCTGGCAAAACACTGCTTTGCTCTATATTTTTCTCACCCTGAGGGTTTTCAGCATCTTATTTGGTTGCGAGAAAAAAGTACTTCTTTAATACAAAAATAGATGATGGCAATTCCACATACAGAGAGCTGCAACAGTCAGCACAGAGCAGAGGCTTGAAAACAGGAAATTCAGCATCCTTTTAAGCAGGTGAAACATTTTAAAACACTCTGAAAATACGTGCAAATCCTATTTCTTCTTTCCTCCAGATGATTAACTTCTCACCATGGATAACAAGTTTGCCTACAACTCCTGGTCTAGAGATGCCTTTTTCCATTGCTTCTGTAGCACCCTTTGTGCATACCCATGTTCCCTTTGCTTAAGTGATGCAACTCAGTGGATGAGCAATTACTTCTTGGCATGGAGCAGGAAAGACTCACCTGATAAAGGATTTACCTGACTCGGTCTAGTTGACTTAATGGAAAAAGTAATTGCTGGACTATGATGACATCTCTTCCTCCTCATTGTATTTTTTTCTCAACACCAGAATTTTGCACACACCTCTGGACACCTCTGTACTGGCTTGACAGCTCCCTCGAATGACTCAATGCAGGAGTCAGTGCCGTGGGTGTGGGATGATGCAGCCTGGCAAAATTAGGGAAGGTGCTGTCACCGATCTTCCCTTCTTGGCATGCCTGCAGCTCAAGAAATACTCTGTTTTGCTTCCAAGCACATTTACCAAATAAAGACTGGCAGCTTAAAGGTATCTCCAAGAAAAGCAGCAAAAGTTAATCCTTTTTGATCTTTGAGTTAGCCATGATGTTGCACAAATTTCCAGGCGGGCCCCCTGGTGTATCTGTTGGATGAGAAAACTGGAGGTCAGCAGAGTCTCTCTCAGTACCAAGAGATCAGGACTGTCACTGGTGGCACAGCTCAAAGCAGCATCACCCATTTGAAACAGCCCACAGTAACACAGAGGCCCCAGGCTGACTTAATTTTGACTCTTCTGGGACATCACTAGCGCTTAGATGATTTCCTTTGGTTATTGGACTGCAGGAGGCTAAGCAGCAGGAAGCATCCATGCCGTGCTTTGATGGCACAGAGCATTCAGCTGTAGGACACTTCAGTGCTTTCGTACCTGACCCCAGATATCAGCAATCATGTTTAGTGGGTCTTGGGTTTGTGCTCTGTGCAAGAACAAATTTGGCCAGTTGATCTGTCCACACATGGGAAGCTCATGTCACTGCAGTGATGTAGAGGCAGAGAAGTAGGATGGCAAGGGAGAAAAGTAGATGGATGTAAAGAGGGTTTTGACTGTTTGCAGGGCGGCAGCTGACCAGGGCAAAGGTGGGTGCAAAGTGGCTTTTAGCAGCCTCCTGCCCCCATCCCTGCAGCTCCTTTGCAGGAAGGTCTGAAGCCATTGTGTTTCTGGCCTGTGCAACAGCATTTCTTCTGGGAACAGCATGCAGGCATTCTTCCCCAGACATCCATTTGCATCCTTACTAATACACCAACCATTTGAGAAGCAGTAACATAAGCAAGCTTCCATGTGAAAGCATGATATCCCAGTGTCTGTCATTCAGACCTGAATATCCTGGGAGTTAGCCTCCTGTTTCCCTCAGGTCTGCTTATTGGAGGGCTCCCTTCCTCAAGCAGCCTGCAAGATCCAGTTCTGTCCTGTGCCAGGACAGAAACCTCTCCCTTGCACAAACACAGCATCCTGAGCTTGTGCAAGCAGTCCATATGAGAAAGTGTTGCAGACCCAGGTTCAGAAGCCTGAGTAGGGATGTCAGTAAAATCACTTGATTAAAAAAGCTGCCTAAACCAATCCTGAAGGTCTCACTGTGCTTTAGTTTAGTTCTTTTGTCTGGAAAATATTTCTTAGCATGTGCTGGGAAACACTGAAGTTCACTTTTTTTTTGCAGATTTTTTCCATTATGGTTAGACTTTACCTTTTGTGGTTTTGTGTACTGGAGGCTTAAGAGCACTGTGGTGCAGGAAGGAAGTGAGAGGAAATGATTTTAAGCAGCAAGGCAGAAATTTGGTGGTCCTGCAGCACTCTTAATGGCTCCGCGGATATCATTATGTGTTGTGTGCCACTTCTCCCTGACCATTCTCTTATTTGTGTCCAGGGGTCACATAGAGCTGTGTGCTCCAGCTGTGCAGTGTTTTTTTTCAGTGGGATGCCTTCACCAGTGTAAGTTTGAGTGACCATAGGGCTGCTCCAGCTTATGCTTTGTGCTGGTGTGGCCCTTGTGGTCTCCAAAAGGATGAAAGTCACAGAACAGTTTTGGCAGACTACCAGCTAAAGGCCTCGTGATTAAAACCATCTCAAAGGCAGCAGTTGAAGCCAGTCAGTAGTAGTTCTGAAGCACGAAGATCATATGTCAGAGGGAGGGGGAGAGAGAAAAAAAAGAAATAAGAAAGAATAGTTACATTGAAACCCTTGTCCAAGTAAGGGAATTTTCCTAACTGTCTCTGTTTCACTCTTTCTCCAGCTTTCCTGTTGCACAAATATTGTACTGTTGTCCCTTCCTTAAAGCAGACTTCAGTGGTTTTTCCAGCAAAGCTAAGATTATTACAATGTGCTTACCTTGTAGGCTTTTGTCCTGGGGTGACAAACCAGATGGTGTCCAAACCAGGACACCAGCTATTCATCCCAAGTCATCTTCCCTACTGGCAGGTGTTTTGAAGCAGTTTTCCATAGAAACTTTGTGCTATAGCTAAAGTGTCTTTTTCTGAGTAATCCCAAAACATCAGCACCCTGGCAGGCATTGTGTCAGGGCTGTGCCACAACTACCACACTGGAACGGTGTCAGGTGAGCACTGGCATTTCATCCCTTACATGGCTATTTCCATGCCAGTAAGAAGATCCTTGGCCTGCTCCCTTACTACTGTGAAGCACAACCTTCAAACACGTGCTCATATGGTGATCAGGTTGAGAAGAGTCAGGGCTTGGGGCTCATTTAAGTCTCTGTTCATTATAGGAGAGAGGGAAAAATGTACCAGACTCTGAGAAGTCAGACGAAGGTTTGATTCTGCCTCTATTAGTCAGTTCTGAGGTGTTGTCCTTCTTTCCCAACTGGAAGGTTTGGATGTGTGAGTAGGGCTTGCTTTCATAAAACACATCCTAGGAAAGGAGATATAGTGCTCCCGGGCATGTCTGTGCCTCCTCTCACACCCTGCTCCTTTGCCAGCACAGTGGCACCAAGGGTTTACCTGCTGGCCTGCACTTGTCTTTGTTCAAGTACTTTTCATGGAAATACCTTTTAATTCCCCAAGTGCCTTTTGAACAATTGACAGAACCCTATTGCTTGGCTCCCTATTCAGTGCTGTGATATTGGTGAACTAAAATCACAGTTAGAGACAGAAATTTTGGCTAAGAGTCACTCCAGTGTTGCCTTCACACATGAAGTAATGCCAGGAACATAGTACATCTCAGCGGCTACCATTTGGAAAAATAAGTACTAGAGCATGTGGTGCTATTGTGGAAACACTTTGTGTTACTGTAGCTTAAAAACCAGAAGCTTGGAACAAAAGAGAGTATGAATTTCTGCAGAGATGTCAAGCCTGTGTTTNACGTTACTATCTTTTAGTGGAGGTTTGAGCTGGAAACACATATCCCAGCCTGACATTCCAGCTGTGATTACTTCTGTCAATACTTTGATTAGTTACTGAGGATTTTTTCAGATCTTTGATATGTGCTGTGGCAGTAAGGGAGACTAGGAGAAATTCTTCTGTCAGCAGTGTTCAAGATTTTTGGTTGTTTTCACCTAACAGGTTTCTGCAAATTGACAACAATGGAGGGAGGGAGAGACGGAGGAAGGAAAACAGCTCAGTAATATTTGTCATTTCTAACATTTGAACAGCACATTGTATCCTCCTCCTCTGATGTCAGTAGCGAGATGAGGTTTAGATTCAGGGACAGGCTGCTCACTGACAGCTCACTGTAAATACGGTTATTTGGAGAATCCTTATGGGTTCAAAACACAATTACTTGCAAAGTTTTTTAATTGTCATTGTTCAATGACTTTTTAAAAACACACAAATGTCATGTATATGAGAGATGTCAAATGTATAGCTAAAGTTTAGGAGAACAATCAGGCTTTTTAACAAACAGCTCAAGGTCTGCCCTTTTTGTCTTCCATGGCATTTCACAGAAACACCAACTTTTAGCTGCTCCACAGAATATCAACCCTTTTCAGAGCTGCTTTCTGTATGAACACAATACATATGAGAATGTTTAAAACTTATCTTAAAGGAGCTGCTAAAATAGAAATGCCTGCCCAGCTGACCTGAAAAAGCAATGTTTGCTGTCATAACATCAGAGTGTGCAGCAGCTGCATGCCTGGCAATTTCACAGTGGTAACTATGTTGAACTTGAGATCCTTTGTCCTCACACATTTAGTGATGCTGGAGAAAAGAAACATGGGAGATCACTTACCTCTCTTTCCCCTCTGCTACCAGCAGTGTTTTTAGGGGTGGGCTGGCATACAATCAATTAACATGCACGAAAAAATTAACGTCTCCCAGCCCATATTTTTCAGAAAAGACAAAACGGGCATGGAAAATTATGATTTCAACAAGGATTTCAGTGAATGTGTGTTCAGCATTGTGTAAAAAAATGCAAAGCTGAAGAAGAGCAAGCAATGCCTTCCCTCTGGACCACCTCTGCTTCTGGCTGTCTGTCTTGGGGTAGCATGTATGAGATGAACACGCAGATCTCCAGAGGGAAAGCTCAATCATTAGCTCCTTGACAGCATTCCTGAAAGATCAAAGCTTTCAGAGGGAGAGAGGAAGGATGATCTTTCACAGCTGGCTCAAAGCCACCTGACATTTACCTGACTAGTCCAGGATGAGAATAGAACTGATCCCTAGGGAGCACACTGAAGTTATGCTGACTTGATGGTGGCAGCAAGGAGTTATTTGGGGTTGTTTACAAAGATGTGCACTCACAGCTCTGCAGCATCATCTGCTTCACCTGGTCCTCTCCTTAGGCTGCCACCAACCTGGGGACTTTACACCAAGGAGCACAGCCTTGGGCCCTGCCACTCCAGATTTGCTGTTTGTACTGGGCACATCAGTGATATTCACCATTTCCAGATACTGAATTCCTAGGGTGCCTCAGCTGTGTGCATCAGCTTTCCAAAGTGAGGCATGGGATTTATCTGATAGATGGCTGCTGGAAAATTTTTTCTACCATCTGTCTGCCAGATAGGTTGTTTGTGGGGTACTAAGTTGCCTGTGCCTTTGCTGAAAAACATCCAAAAGTGGGGAGTGGGGAAATAGACATTAATAGTTGTTAATCAATTCTATATATGTAAAATGGCAAACCTTATGAAATTGAATTATTTGATTTTCAAATACACAAGGAGGCTTGCTTAACTCTGATATGGTATGTAGACACCACATACCATTTAGGGCAGGAAACGAGGAAACTAGGAAATTAGATGTGTTCCCATGTGTGGAGATCCCTGTGGGTTGAGCCTCCAGGGGGGTTATTAGGCAGCCTTTGCCAGTGCCAAACAGCAAGGCAGCAGTTTCACAAATGCACAGGAGCAATGCCACATCCCCCAAGGGTTTCATATGGCACGGTCTGCCAGACACATATTTGGGCTGTAGAGGGACTACGGCTGGTGTTTTGAAAAGCAAGCCTCATAAGGATAATATTTTGGGATGAGTTCTGGGTGAGCTGCTTGTTTCTGTCTGCTGCCAGCCCCATCCCCTCAGCCCACTGTGCACTGTGCAAATGGACAGGGATTTCTTGCAGGGGGGCCAAACACTTTTAAAGGCCTCTGCTAGGTAGCCATTAGAAGAACAGACAATTCTCCATGACAAACCTGGTGGACATGGTCCATCAGTAATTCTTCTTCTTGGTTGTATATGTTTATTGCTGTAATTCACAAGCAGGTAGATGCTTCATGTGGGTTGTGGGCATGACTGAAAGGAAATAGAAATGGTTTCGAACAAAAAGACATTTTTGTTCGAAAAGGCTTACAAACTTAGCAACAGTGCCATTTTCCAGACTTATTTGGTCAGAGGTTACCTTGCATCAGGTTTCTGATTGCAGCAGAAAATCTTCGGGGTAGCTAATGTCCTCTCATCTTTTAAAGCACATATGTTTTATAGCAACCAGTCTAAACAGGGCTAAATATTTAGAAGTTAATAACCCAGATTATTTGCAATAACTCAGGCAAGCAAATGCTTCTGCCTGTAATATTTCTGATTTTCCTACGTGTATGGTCTTTCTCAGTATTGATATGTGCCAGTTTTTAACTTCCTATTTATAAGGCATGCATCAGAAAACAGATTACAAGGCCAAAAGTTTGAGACTTTGCTAGGCAATGAAAGAAATATGAATTATTTTATTGACAGGAAAGACCTGGTCTTTCCAAAATGGTTTACTAGTTTGCACAAGGCCCCTTTTCTTGATTAAGTCCCAATTCATTGTTGTGAAGAAATTTTTGAAATTGTAAGGGATAGAAAAAGAAAAAGAAAGGGACTGTTAGTGAACCAGGAGGATACACTACAGAGTTTAGCACACATTTCCCTGTCTCCACCTCTTTCTGGGTTTGTACTTATTTGCTTTGCTTGCTTCCCACACACACCTCCTTTCACAAACATGTGTTCCAGGATAAGCACATGAGATGTTTTTTAAATTATGTTGTGCTTGAAAACCGGGTTGGAAAGGAAAGGCCAGGCTTTGTCTTCATAAATACAAGCATAAAACACCTGATTTATCCTGGTGAGGAGGGAAGTTGAAAGAACAAAAAGGCTTGGGAGAAAATGGGTAATAACCTTCAAGATTACTTGACCTATTTAATGTACATATTTCAGTGCTTTCTGGAGCTCCCTGGCTCCTTCCTTCTCTTCTGTGAGCATCACTTCCTGGATGGACACAACAGGGAGCAGGGTTTGGGTAGGGT
This sequence comes from Pycnonotus jocosus, assembly GCA_013400435.1. NCBI lineage: Eukaryota > Metazoa > Chordata > Aves > Passeriformes > Pycnonotidae > Pycnonotus > Pycnonotus jocosus. Next base: position 18,013 of record VWYP01002950.1, on the reverse strand, counting down.
GGAAGGCTGAAAGGTGGGAAGGAGGAAAAAGGGGAAGGCGTGGCAGAAGCAATGCCAGGTCCCTCAGATCCCTTTGTACTGCCACTGGACAGATATCACTCCCTGGCACTCCTGCCTTGCTCCCCAGTGATGCTTCTGGGACCAAGGCAATAAAGAGGACAGTTTTCAGTGACAGATGTGGAAGAGGGCATGCAACATCTCAGAGCACACAGATCTCCTCATCATCAGCAAGGTGAGATACCCTCTCTGCCACAGGGGCTGGACTAGCCCACAGATTCTGATTTTCCTTCTGAGGACACCAGTCCAGGTTCTGTTTTGTGAAACAGAGGTGGTAAGTCTTCAGAGCTCAACACAGTTATCCCTATCAAATGCTTAGTGGTTACCAGAATGGGAGAGTAAATATGACACATGCAAAATGGTGCCAGTCTGACCCCAGAGCCAGATGATGTCAGTCTGCAGCACAGAGCCAGAGCCCCCAAGGCTGCCAGGAGGGACAAGTTCTCTATCTCTCCAGCATCTGTTCAGCTCAAGCATTTATGCAGCACAGCTGCTTTCACTCTCTCAGGCAGAGATGCTGTACATATCCTCATTGCTCTTTCTTGCCTGTAAGCAGAGAGCTGTAGGGAACCAAAAGAACAAATACAGCTGAAAACCTTGTCCCATCGCTATGTCCTTGAGGAGGTGCCCAGGAACCATGGATACACGTGGTGGGGGCACAGGCACCCACCTGGTTCAGTCCCTGGGCACACCTGCTCCAAATGGCCCCTTTGCCTACCTGACACCTCCCTGGTGACCATGGCTACAGGCAGAAAAGCAGCCATCCTTCCTCTGCCTTCTCTGCACACATTTCTCACAGAGCACACCTTTTCCCTGTCCCTGCAAGCCATCAGGGTATCCTGTAATGCAGGAGCCAGTTAAAGATCAAGATCTGTGAAGAGCAATAACTTTGCAATTGGCTAGACCCACTTCAGGCTGGTTGGTTTCAGGTGGATCGCAGCTCTGTGAAAAAAACCCCATAGATTTCCACACAGCTTGCCCTTTGCCAGAGATAGTACAGTATTTTGTGTGTCACTTTCAGAACAGCCTTAGCAACAGCTGCATGAATCCAGACTCTGCAAGCCGTAGACAACAATTTTTATTGTCAGTGCTGAAAAAATTTTAAAAATATTAGTCTTTTCATCCTGAACCATTTTAATCAACATATTTTCAGCAGGACTCACTTCTTCTTTTGTTTGTTGCATGCAAATTCAGGGGAACTCCAGATCCTGCCCCTTCTAAACTTTGCCTATGTAAGCAGGTTACCTTACACAGTTTTTAAAATACTTTATGCCAAATTATGTTACACTGTGCAAAGAAGAGGGGCACTGAGAGAATTTTTGGTCCTTGATTTATTTTGAGTGTTCTTTCACACTTACAGCTGCTAATGCATGTTACATCTATGTTAGTGCTTGTTGCAGCTGCTGGCCGAGCAGAGAGAAGGAAGTCCGCACTTCAGCCACAAAATTAATATTTATCACAGGAAGGGACAAAACAGTCATCTCCAAATTGGCTACACTGCTGTGGCTGAGATCTCATTAGGAGAAACAACTATCTCTGTACAGAAAGAGAAGTTAGGACTGCTCTCTGTTCAGCAAACCATCTAACCACAGGCTCAACGCTGTTCCCATGAATTGCTCTACTAAGCCAGCTGCCGTTACCATGAGCTGTTTTATTTAAATGTGCCAATAAACATGTTTTTCATTTTGCAGTTGAAAGCCAACATTTGCAACAGATGAACTAGCCTGGCCTAGGATGTTGTGAACATCAGCATGTGCTGGCCACAGTTTTCCAGTCACCGCTTTGCTTCTCTTGTTTCCTCCCTAATGACTTTTTTCACTTGGCTGCTTCATTTGGTTGCTTTGTTACTGCTTTTCTGTTTCTCCGAAGGCTTTCTGGTCAGTGATCACAACAGAGAGATGTCCTGTCTGCTTCCTCTACCAACACACTAACACCCAGGGACACAGACACATATCACTCAGATGCCTGCAGGTAGAGCAGGTACCTTCCACCAGCAGAGAAAAGTGATTCAGCAGCCAGGGTTTTTTCTGCAATCTTTTTCCACCCAATTACCCTGGAAAGCTGCTGCTTCTAGGATCACATGATTGTAATTTTGAAGCTTGAGATGGTGGATAGTGACAGTGACTCACCAAATACAGCAAGTGTTTGTGAAAGTATCAGGAATGCAATCTGTGGGTTCAATTCATCTTGCCAACTAGTAAGTCTGAACAGTTTAAACAAAAACAGGACACTCCAGCCCTCAGACCCTAGTTGCAGTTATTTTTCTTTTTTCTTGAAACACTAAATACTTCAAGTTTTGAAGCCTACAAAGGACAATAGAGTTTATGAGAGCTGCATTATTGTGCAAGTAACTTACTGATCCTCTTGAATACAAACTATTAAAAAATTCAGAAATAAACCCAAATGTGATGGAAGAAAGAGGTTTGGGGGTTTCTTCCCCATCATATCTGCGGCTGGCTGGTTGCTGAAAGACAGTGATGCAGGAACGCAAGTGCAAAGTGCTTCAAGAACACAGGCCTCTAATTCCCACAGAGCTGCACTCTAAGGAGGCAGCTCACAGCTGGGTGATTTTGGAACTGGGAGGGGACACAGCTCAGAGAACTGGGAATAGGCCTGTAATCTCCAGATCAATGATTCCCTTCCAGCCTAGATCAAGCCAGCTCTCAACACTGAGGTCCTCTCTGCTAGGCTTGGAAATTCATTTTTGGATGTGGCTACTGCCACAGGCAGCTGTAACAGGGCAGCCATTGCAAGAGATCCAAGGAGGCTAGTAAGCCTAATTTTCTTGGAAACAACAGACTCAGCTGGGGAAGGCACTCTGCAGACTTGTGAACCACCTTGGAGACATTCCTCTTCTCTTCTGCATAGTTTCAAATGGACATTTTACTTCCTGTGTTTGCTGTAGCATTTAAAAGAGCACTTGTAAGAGTCTAAGGTACACAACATGCACACATCTGGAAGCCTACCCAGATCATTCATTTGCTCCTAAAATTTTTAACAGGGAAAAAGCAAGTAAACAGCAACAATTAACTCATTATACTGACTGCTGCTCAGTGAGCACAGGCCTGACATGGCCCTGGCTCCTGTCACCCCTTTGCTGTGTCACTACTTTAAGCATGGTATGAAACTCATCAGGTGATGTCTCAAAGTAGACATGGCTCAAGAAAATCCAGATCCACTCTGACTGCATGACCAAGGGCAGTTATTGGTAAGACTCTGGGGAACAAGAGCATCTGACAGAGCAGAAAATCTCCTGCAGTGAGGAATGCCTGTGTGCAGTCCAGCTCTGGTTTAGCACAGACTAAACAAAAAATGTTTGTGTGACACTGGGTTGCAGTGCTCCTGGGAATAAGATATCTCCAGGGTCACACCGAAAACTGTTTATGCTCTGATATCAAGGACAGGAGGATCAGTACAGCTGTGCTAGGAAGATCTCCCAGCCTGAATTGCTGTGTGATGCTTTGATCTGCCTTTTTCAAAGAAACCTCCATGCTGGAACGTGCCACATAACATGCATTCACTTTGTGCGGCAGCGTGTGCAGTGTACCAGCTGGAGAGATAAGGGAGCAAAAGCTGAAACATGAAAGAAGCCCTAAGGTTCAGGTTTGCCTTGCTCACCTGTCCTCTGGGAATTGGTCCACTGCTGGACAAACATTTAGTTTACAGGGAAAGCACAAGATCCTTGCCTCCAAAGCTGACCATTCTGCTGACTCAGGTCATTTATCTCCACTGGATTGAAGAGGCAATACTGATTTGCACTGACTAAATCATAGTTTGGCCATACACGACAGCAGGTGTCAGACCCCATGGGACACTTGCCAATGACCAGAGAACTCCAGATGATGCTGTTACCCTCATCAGACATGTTACTAACAAGCCCCACTCTGAATATGTACTACCATTTCAAGTTTGCTGCTCTCACACCATTTGCACTTTCCACCTGTGCGGGTCAAATGACACACAGCACACATGACTACTGGGATTTGTCGTGAAATTAAGAGATTGAAAATGCTCCCTGCAACCCAAGGCTTGCCTGGATTACCACAGGCCATGAATCCTGTTGAAACCATGGGCACCTGCTCACCTGGATTAAGATAAGTTGTTGTCTTGCCCTGCTTTTGGGAAGGGAAAGCCAAAGCATGGACTGGGCCTCCACTTGGGCTACATGCACTCAGGAAGTCTGTAAAAGTCCTGTGTTTTCTGCAGCTCTAACCAGCATCAGAAATTACCAGTTTGGCTTTATACTATGTAGACATTCTCTGCAGACAGCAGCTAGAGGAGACCTGGGCAGGTCTTAGAGGGAAATGCAGACAGGCTGTGCAGAGATTCACTGCCTGGAAGGGTGGCTTCCAGTTCTGCAAACCCACCCACAAATTACATACTCCTCCCCCAGGGCAGGAAGAACCACTGAGTTCAGGAATTGGACAGGGTCTGTTTTTCCATGCCCCAGGATGATCTCAGCGAGGATATTTTGTACTCTGTGACCTATCACCATGTTATTCATCAGATGTGAAACAGATTAAAGACACAACAAAAATTGGATGAGACACATACATGGTCAGGATGATTTCCAAGCTTCAGAGTTATCACCACTCTGTTTTTCCTGTTTGAAGGAATGATTGTGACTGCAGGTATGCACTGGACAAAATCAGAGCACAGCAATGAAAACCACTGAAGCACATGGAAGGAGTCCAAACCCACAAAACACCTATTCATCTTCCAGTGCCCAGAAATCATGGCAAGCTGATGAGTAAGACCCTCCATGTGAAAGATATTTTAGTCTGATTGGGGAAAAGGAAGTAAATGAAAAAACAAAGAAGGTAGAGACTACCTCTCTGGGCAAAACCCAGAATACACTTCCAGTTTTTGTCAGCTAATCTCTCACAAACAGCTAGAGTTATCAGCTCCTTGCAACACTGTTGTGCACAGATAGTAAACCCTAGCTAGTTCCCTAGCTGCTACACTACAGAACAAAAGCAAAATGAATGGCATGATGGAACCTGAACATGTCTGTGCCTTTGTATATTTCTTTTGCACAAATCCCTGATTTAATGTATGCACACTGGCACAAAGATCAGTATTTATGTGATTGTATATTAAGTTGTCTGACCAGCTTTTGTTCTTGAGAACATTTGCAATTCAGCACCTTTTGGCTGTGTCTTGGATTGGGTTTTTTCAAAAGGACACCATTTTCCAAATTGCATTAAAGAAACACTTTGACCATTTAAGGAATTAACTACTTTCAGTGTCTGATGCAGGTTCTTTCCATTCTTGATATATGCTAGAAGGACCTTAGCAGCTGGAACAACTTTTTTAGCAAAAAGAAACTTCTGAGTAATGCTGAGGAGGTGGAAGGAAGTGATTGAGAATCGTACTGAAGATAGACTAATTCAGGTCTTCTTAGATACAGAATTACTGTATCAACAGTAATTGAAGTCTGGATTTATTAATGAACTAATTCTATCCTTTCCTGTCTGGAAGCCAGAACACCTTCAAGATCCCTGCCTCAAGGCAAAACTGGGTATCTTCTCCTGATGAAGATCTGAAGTCTGGGTCCTCAGGCTAGGTATCTCAGCAACTCCTCACAGTTTCCTTAAGTGGACTAGGAAAAAATCCAGCCCAGAAGGATATATCATCATCATGTATGTTGTTTTATTACAGCCAGATGCTAAAAAACTCACCGGATTTTCTTAAAATGTAAATGAAGAGTGTAGCGGGGTATGTGTGTTGCTAATGTCTTTAGGCACTGCAGGAGGTTCACACCAGTGAGTGAACCTGCAAATAAGAATATGAAAAAGAAAATAATTCTGTTAGTGTCTCATGAGGAGAAAGGGAAAGAAAAAGAGAAGAGTTTTCCTTTTCCTGTCCAGCATCAAATAAACACAATAGTAAAGATCCACTGATGACTATTATTTTGAACATATTTTGACAGTGTTGACATCATTTAACCGAGGGGCTATGGTCCCAAGTAACACCAGTTCTTACCTTTTCCACTGAAACATATACTTTAATAGCTTCCTTCTTCCTCAAGCATTCTCCATTGGACAAAATGTTTAGCCTGTATTAGTCATCACAGCTGTCTTAGGTTTCAATGCAAGATGTAACCAAAATATGTATTCTATTACCAGCTGTTAAAACCAGGCGGAGTAGTGTTCTTTATCTCTTCCATGACCCATTCTCCCTCGAGGTGGATACCTTCTGTTAATGGGCCATTGAGTCTCACTGCATTGACTGGTAAAACTACATCACCCCATTGTGAGATTCTCCGCCCAACGGAAGGAGCCAGGAATTCCTACCTGGATAAAATCTGACAGTCAGGACACCAAGTCAGCTAGTTTCCACTAGATTTGCCAGAAGACCAGACTCATCTCACCACCACCGGACCTTCAGAGGAAAACTACCCCGTTCTACAGGATCATCTTTGCTCCAACAGAACCACATCTGCCACTCCAGGAGGACTTAATTTGACTGCTACCAACACCCCGACCAACACAGTGTCTGGATTTTTTTTTTATTATTACTACATTTTTATTTTCATTTCCCTAGTAAGGAACTGCTATTCATATTCCCATATCTTTGCCTGAGAGCCCCTGAATTTCAAAATTATAGTGATTCTAAGGGAGGGGGTTTGCATTCTCCATTTCAAGGGAGGCTCCGGCCTTCCGTAGCAGAAACCTATCTTTCCAAACCAGGACAACAGCATCCACAGAGTAGCTCAACCATTAGGCAGATTAGCAAGGCAAAACAGGTTTCACAGATTCAATGTATCATGAAGGCAGGGAGAATTCTGTCCTGCTGCCACCTGGGCTCTATTACTTGAGCCTTTCAGAAAGCAAGAACTAGAAGGAGGGCAAAATTACAACTTAATTAAGAATTGTCCCAGGCTGTTGATTGAGTGATTCTATTCAAATTATTGAATATTCAAACTACAAACACCATGTATGCTGTTTCAGTGGCAAAGATTATGGGTTTAAGGATAGTTACAGCAGAATTCAGTGGCCATTGTTCTGTATCTGCCATTGGCATAAGCTGACACTGAGACTCCTAGTAAAGGATGAGAGGTGGAAGATGCCAGGGAGCACTGACAGTACATGTTGGCATTTAGTTTGCTACCATCAAAGCAAGTTCCTTTCCAGGGCTTTTCTTCAGTCTGCATTTCTTTTCCCTTGCGTGTCCTAGGGAGAAACCCATGCAGATGACTCACTGTGCATGCATTACTCTTGTGACTGACCTGTAAAAAAATTGTTCCCAACCATATATCATTCTGTGGCTCTTGGGTTTCAAAATGCCCAATATGGGAGAAGTCCCAGACCATCCCATATTCCCTGAAATCACTGAATCTTTAATGCATGTCATCTGTCAAGTTGGCCCAAAAGAGAGAGACTGAAAGAGGGTGCATTCCCTGTGACTCAAAATGCTTTATTTGAAAAGCAGGGTAATAGTTAAGACTACCAGAATAAAAGAGAGAAGGTGATTGTCTAAACAAATAAAAGTTTGGGGGTTTTCCTCCACTCAAGAAAAAGCAAGCTTCTGAATGTTTCTAAATAGGCATCCCTTCCTCAGAGCTGGTCTTGACAGAGACGCTGTTTGATTTCTTCTTGGTAAGTGTCCCTGAAGGACACTAAGCTACAGGTGGGTAGTTTTCTACATTGTAGCACAGCACATGGGCTCTGACCATCAGAGGTAACTGGGGAGATAGTAGGATCTATGGGCAGAAAGTGTGGAGGGGAGGTGTCTCCCTAAAGCCCCTGCATTCAGCTGCAGCTTGGGATCAACTGAGGGCTGCCATGCAGATGAATCCAGGCACTAGGGATAGCTGAGCTTTTAATCTTTCTGCGTCACAATGTACCTAACCTGGTGTCCAGGTACAGACATAACGTGCCTGAGGCCTCCTGCAGCTCATCCCTAGGAAGTGGCTAATTCCTTGGGTGAAAAGGAGCAAGCAGCCTTCCAGCAGGTTCAAGGACTGGCTGCAAGGGAAAGGTGATTAAATGTAATGACTTTCAAAATCTGAGCTTTTGTGGTTTGCCCCCCATGCATATCTTTCAGCTCCACTGCAATTACCAAAGTGAGAGGTGTCAGTGTGTGCCAGAGGAGCTGGAGGATCCAAGCAGCCTTGGATTACCCTGGTGGGAATGGGGAGAAAAGAGCACAGGCCAGGTGAGAAAGGAACCCAGCGAACAGCTAGCAATTCCTCAGGAGTTCCCTCCTAAACTTCATTAGGTAAAAAAAGCAAACACACACACTCCCTCCAAAAAGAAGAAAAAAACACTGCTCTTTTGCATAGGGGTTTTAATGCAATTTACAAGCACAACTCTCTGTGAAATGGGAGAAGAAATATGCCATGGGGTGAAGTTAATACTTCTCAATTCATCATTTTTTCTGTGGTGATTTGGGACTGCAGCTAGGGACATAAAGCAGGAACAAGTGGCAATGTCATGAAGCAAACATCATTTCATTTCAGAAACGTCCATGTGACTTTGAACTTTCCCTGCCTATGGCATCCTTTTGCTCTGAGATTCCTTTCCAGTTCACATAAGGGCATGGCAGCACAGCTGAACCTCAGTATCAGTGTCATTTCCATAAGTCAGTGTACAGTATGATCTGGTACTTTGAACAAGGAAAAACAAGTTTCTGAGACTGATTAAGCTGGGGAAATTGAGTCACTCATAGTGTTTGCTCTTACAGAATAATTGTGCAAAGAAGGAGAGAAAACAAAACTGATGATTGTGAAGAAGGACGGGGGAAGAGGGTAGTGACCACCATTTGGGTAGTGATATTGCATTAATACAGCAAGCAAAAGTCTGTTTTTTTCTCTTACTAGCAATTGAAAAGGGGGAAAAGGAGCAAAAAGAGAAAGAAAGGAAGAAAGAAAGATGAAGACCGAATGTTTTTATGATTTTGACCTACTTAACAAGAACAATGTGGAAGCTAGTAAAAACTTTGATTAACAAGCAAGGCTTGGCTGGGTAAAACTGTAGGAGTAGTAAGTAGTAAAACTGGAAAATAGTCAGACTGTAACCACTTCCTTTTTGCCACAGAGACCAAAACAGTTTCAATCCTACCATGCCAGTGAATGGCAGATGTGATTTTGGTGCTCATCTGCCTGCTTTTAAGATTCACTGATCCTGCTTACACCTATAACAAAGGCAGAGCCTGCCTTGGCTTCAAGAAGAGCTGGTTTTCATGGCTCATTGTGACTGCCTGCTATCATATCTTTTATTATTGTTTTTATATACATGTGTGTATGCAATGTGGTTCCTAGGGCATGTGCACAGGCACAAAACCTCTCTGCCTGCATCACTGCCCGTTTTCACAGTGCAAGCTAACACTCTCCACTTGTCCTTTCTCCAGACTGCTGTTTCAAGAGATTCTCAAGTCCCTCACGAGCCTCTTATGTGGCATAGGTACATGAAAACGGTCTGCCCCACTCTACCAAGGTGGAAGCCCCAAGTCTGCCAGAGAAGCAAAGCCTTTGAGCACACTTAGAATTGGTCTTTCTCTTGTGACAGCCTCCCCTGAGATGCCTGCAAGTCTCTGAGAACACCAAGAATCTAAATGCTAATGTCTAAAAGGAAAACATCTCCTTCCAGATGTTCTCACAGAAAAGAAAATATCTCACAGGAACAAGAAATGCAGAGAAGAGATCTGACACAGAGAAGAGGAGATAGGAAGAAGTGGTCTGAAAAAAAATTCCTTTAATTATTTTTATACAAAAAGGGAGCACTATCATAGAGTGGAGAAAACTTTGCATTGTGTCAGGTGCAGAAGTCTCAGCCAGCTCAACATTTGCACATGCTTGAGCATCATCTTCACTTGCAGCAACAGTCTCCAGCACTGCAGCAGAAAGGCTCACCCCAGACACAGTGAACAAATGAAACAATCAAATGAAAGTGGAAAAGAAAGAGTAGGAAAACTTAATGAAGAACTATTTAAGAGAGAACAGAAGCAGTCTGAGGGCCTCTCAAAATGTGAGAGTATCTGTTTGTGTTACAGAGCTACATATCTATTATCTGATAACAGAACCCATTTGGTGGCTGGTAAGGTTTGCTTGAGCAGATAATATTGGGGAAACACAAAGGTTGTACAGGAGCTGGGTGGTGGCAAGTGGTAGCTGGGGTTTGTAAGAAAAGAAAACACAAGAAGCAGGGTGCTCTGCTGTGTCCATCCAGCACCAAGAGGCCTTGATACCAAACATGAGTTTTGCAGCTTGAAAATGTATGAGGGTTACATCAGAAGGGTGAAAGTCTTCCAGGGGCCATCCTGGAGGAAAATTTTAGGAGAAGGATTTAGATTTCTTTTTATTGTTTGTATTGAAGTAGTTAGATAAAACAAGAAAACTTGTTTTGGTCATGTTTGCAACTGGGAAAACTACCTCAGCAAACATCAGAAAGTTCAGATTAAGCATCACAGATTATTGACAGAGATGTTCAAGTTTCTTGCAGTGAGCCCTGTGTACACCAAGGCTGTCAGTGAATCCATGTGGTCACTTCGACATCAGTGAAAAACAGAAGAAGATGGCAGATAAGGATGGAGAGAGAGAAACCACTAATCAATTCCCCAAAGAAACAGCAAATATTTTTTCCAGTGTTACCATTCTCTACAGAAGCCTTCCTGAGTCTATTTCAATCATGACAACTCATATTGCCATGGTTCTGTGGTCAAGTCAGGAAATCATTTATCTGATGTTGCAGTGCAAAGTATCAACATTGCCTAAAAGAAAACCCCACCAAAACCAAAAACCAATAGCAATGCCCAGTGAACACAGATTTTTTTCTTTGGGGCTCTGAAATCACTGAAATATTTGAAAAACAATAAAACAGTCAACTGCATAAGAAATATATTTTTAGGGGCATTGTTCCCTGATCTGCACTTTTACCTCAGCTGTAGTGGGAAAATGCAAATAATTAGTCAGCCTTGGGTCACATAAGAGTTGTAATAAATTCATTTGTTTTTTTAAATCACAAGTGCAGGAGGACAATGAATTATAACCATGCCCAGTGGCTTCATGTTCCTTCAGCATAACCAAACACATTCAGAGGTTGTCTGCCTCCTGAAAACAGAAACACAAACGTGCTGTTTCCATTGTTTCCTCTTTTAGAGTTCAAGCTTCTCCTTTCCCAAGGTTATTCCTACCAGGTTACCACAGGTAATGCCGGGTTTGATTTGATACTGCTGCACCATACCACCCACTTCAGGAGTGGAAATGTCCCTTCCCGTGGGTGCCAGTAAGGAATGCACACAAGCCTCCTGCTTCTTTCAGAGTTGTCAGCTGAATATGAAGCAACAGTGCTTTTCTCAAGACTTACTAGGAATGTGTGTTCATGGGCTTCTTAGAACAGAGATTGTATTTCCTGTTGGTTTGAGTCTGCCTGTTCATAGTGACTCTAAGAAGGAACAACTCAGTTACCATTCGTTATTGCAGACAGTGTGGGGCACTCCCTGATGCCTTGGAATGGTTACCTAGAACAGAGTTAAAGTAGGTATTTATTAAAGGCCTTTAATAGATAGACCTTGGGCAGTGCAAAAGCATCACAGAGGCTACACCCAAGATGGACAGTGGTCAGGAGTTTTTCAGACAGATTAAAGTTTGGTCTAGTTGCATATCAGAGGTCAATCATCCAATTACACTTTCAGGTAATGAAGTAATATTCCCACAGTTTGTACCTCCTCAATTCACTTTTGTTTATACTTTTCAGGACCTGAGGCTGTGATCATGACCTTGGTTCTTAGGCCTGGAAGGATTGTTTTGTCTGACCAAACAGCGAAGAGATTACTAACACTCTATATGAAGTTCAGAGTTATACTCCAGTGAGTACTGAAAAATATAAAAGTTGAAACTTAAGACATCACCTTTCTACTCAGACTTATTGGTCCTTGAATTACAGGCAGTGAAGAACAATGCCTAAACTGGCAGTGTACAATCTGCTTGGCCTAACCTTCTGTATGCCGCTATGTAGGTTGCACTTTTAAATAACAACAGCAAAAAAACCCCAAAGCCCAAAGTGGGACATTGCAGGTGGGGAGCTTTGTTTTCCTTTTCTAAATTGGTTTGGATAATAGTGACTGCAAACTGAAACTTAAGAATTACTATTGCAAGCTCCAACAAATCAGAGCTTTTTCTGTCTTGTTTCAAGTGAATCAATAATTGTTTACTTTTTGGTCCCTCCATTTTTACAAATTTACAAAGTTAATTTCTGCCAGCATGACAGCATGGCAGCATAAGGCAGAGCTTTTTATTTTCTTTTTTCTGTAAAGCTTTCGAGAAATTCTTTCTAATCTGTAAAGCAAAATAAAGACCTTTTTGGAACCTCTGACACAGATCATGTCCAGCAATAATCTTATCAGGCTGCCATTGTACTTTACACAAGCACCAGCAAAGAGGGACAGCTGGCATTTATTTTTAAACCTAGACATGACCATGAGAGCTGGAAGTGCTTGGGGACAAATTAGTCATGGTTCACAATGTTAATCATTGTTAATGAAGCTCCAAGCAGACTTCTATCCAGAAGCAGCAAGTAATGAAGTGCACAAATGTTTACAAGTCCATAGAGAATTCATTAACCAAGCTCCTGTAGCAAAAGAGCTGAAGGAGTCTGAGGGATTTGAAAGGTGATATTTTTACCAGGGAAAATTTAAAATACCAGGCTGGCAGCACAAATGTAGGCAGGAGCTGGGCTTGTTAGCAGATTGCTGGCTATGCTTCTAAAAACGTTGCATTCAGCTGCCCCCCTTTCCTGCCTATTGAGGGAGCAGAAAGACGGACATCAAACTTGTGTTTAAAGTTATCTGCAGTTTGGAAATCTCTTCAATTTCCTTGGTGACAATATAGAAATTCCATGCCCACAGTGCCAAGTTTCTCTATGAGAGCTGCCTCCTTCCATCCCCATTGGTCAGTGATCCAGAAATCAGACCCTCTGTGGCACAGGGCCCAGCAGCTAGTTATGGAGCAGGACCATCTACAAGTGGATCACCACCTGTAGGTGTTTGAGTCATCGTTTCTGAATAGGAGATGGCCTTAGGCAGACATCAGAGAGGCTGAGTGGATGTCCACACCTGGAAGGTTAGAGCCACTAAAAAGCTATTTGATTCCATGCCTGGGGCTAACAGAGACACATGGGAGATCCTCACAGGGGGTGGAGGCATAGGAGGGATAGCACATTGCAGAAGCAAGATATCTGAGGTCTTGGACATTCAGTTGCTGACAAATAGCAGCAGATAGGTCTTTAGATGTTGCTTCTGCTTGAGACTTTGAAGAAAACTCAAAAGCTGTGTAAAATGCATGCAAATGTATGAATTTCTGTCCTTCTTGCTACTCAAAAATCAGAGTCACTGAGCCTCGTTTGGCTGACACAGATATACAGCGCTAACAAATGCCACACGCTGCAATCCTGTCCCAGGAACAAACTCTTTCTGAAGTCAAAAGCAACATATCCTGCTCTGCCCCAGCACTGAGCTCTCCCTGTTTGCAGGGATGCTACCTCTCATGCACAGTGATACAGGAGACAGAGGACGTGTGATCTGCCCTTGCTCATAGCAAGGAGCAGCATTGCTTTGACATACAGGCATTTTCTCTATCCCTCTGAAGGGCTGGTACTAAGCAGGAGAGTAGATAGGTATTTGGAGCCAAGGTTGCACATTGCTATCCCGACTTTGGGCTGAGTTTTCCCTTAAATACATTCTGACTCTCAGGTTGCATGAGAGGTGCACAGAGCCAGAGGATCAGGGATAGTGACTACCATCTTCTCTGCTAATCCTAAAGGAGGATTACCAAGAAGGCAGAACCATGGTCTTTTCAGCAGCATACAACAGAGGTAACAGTAAAAAAGTTGCAGTAAAGCAGATTCTGTCTAGACACAAAGCCAAATAATTTGCCTTGAGGATGGTGAAGCAGTGGACCACAGTGCCAAGTAAGACAGCAGAATTTTACCCCTTGGGAGCTTTCAAAATCAAGCTGAATAAAGCCCTCATCAACCTGACCTGGTGCTGAAGGTTACCCAGCCTTGAACAGGAAGCTGGATATGAGGTTTGCAGTGACCTCTTTCTGCCCATACCTGTCTGTGTTTCTGCTTTTTTGCTCTCCTGAAGTTCTGAGTAGCTTTTACAATTCCTCTCATTACATCTCTCAGAGTGGGAGAAAGGCTTGTTAAGAATGTTGGATCTAAACTAGAAACACCATCTTGCAGCAGATTTTCTTGCCTACAAGAAGGAAATGTCCAAAATTTCATAAAATTCTTGTGGCCACTTCTGCAGCATGTACAAATTCCACACAACCCAGCTGCCTTTAGGTTATTTGCATGTATTTGTAAGACAGAGGCATGGTCTCCTGGTTTGTTTTTTTGTTGTTGTTGTTTTGGTTTGGTTTGGTTTTTTTTTTTTTTTAGATTATTTGCCTAGATTCTGTGCAAAACACACAAAGCTTCAGATGCCTAGCACTACATTTGTCAACAGGCATTTGGTCCTGAATTACATATCTGAAGGAGTGATTTGCTTGACCTTCTTTCCATGTCTTTTTTATTATTATTATTTCTAGGTAAATTAGATCCTTCACACCTTTTATACTAATGCTTGGTCTGCTGACTGCTGTCAGGTAATTAGTTAGCCTTTTGATACAAACAACACTGAAAAACCATCACGTGGACTGTTACAGGTGAATCAGTGAATATTTTTACTTTAACCTTCCATTATTTCTGCAAAGGAGAAAAAATTTTTTGACTCAGATTACTCAGTAGGTACTTTAAGGTTTTCCTGATCCCTCTATCAATCTTAATTCTTGAGAGAGCAGCTCTGAGCATTGGAATAGGCTCTTTGATTTTTATTGAGAGTTTTGATTTTCTACACGAGACAGCATAAGTTTGGTCACTAAGACTCTGGTTTAAGATGAATGTTTTAATGGGACTTTTAACAACACAGTATAAGGATATACATTCTGGTAACAGCCATACACACTGCAGGCTGACCTGAACATAAGTGGCTTTTGTTTTTCCTTGGCATATGTCTCTCCTTATCCTCAGAAGACATGTGGTTGAATCACTTGACTGTTTGGAGACAGGAAAAGCTGTCCAAAAATACTGTGTGATGAATTGCAAGGATGCCCCTTGAGGGAGCAAACTGCTGACCCATAGACTGTTCTGTGCTGGATGATGTTTGGAATCCTGCTAGCAAAGGCAGGCTCATTTTGGAGCATGGGCCACTGCCTCCTGTGTGACCAGCAGACTGTAAATTTACAAGCATTGTTGTGCCCAGCTTTAAACTGAGCTCAAGCTACGGTACATGAGCTAGAACTGCCTGGGAATTTGCTTGGTATTGACTGGGGCTGCTCGCTAGACTGACAGTGAACATTTTTTTCCCCAGTATTTTCTAGAATTAACCACAACAGAGAGTATAAATCAAGTAACTACTTTTTTTTTTTGGTGCTGGTTATCATCAAGATATTTAGCAAATAGCTGGATATGAAATAGAGAAACATTTTTCTTGGGATATTATCTGTGTATTTGAAGTTACAAGATTTGCTATTTTGTTAATATCTTCTTGTTGGCATTTTTTCAATTTGACCAGCACCACCAGCAATCATTTCAGCTCTCCACAGGGTTTTTCACAGCATCCTCTTCACTTGCATGTAACTTTTGCATTTTCTGTCAAAAGGAAATACATGAACAATCTAGGGATTGAAAGAAATAAATCCACTTTGACATTCTTACAATAAGGAAAAAAAAAAATCCATGGTCTAGTGAATATTAATTTAGAATCACAGAAAAAACTTCAGGCATTAAAATTCTAGAAAAATAAAATTTGATTTGTTTGTTGGAAATTTCTAGGGTTAGGTGTCATATCTTCATGTGCTAAATCTTTTCTTTAATTTGAGGCATTAAGAAATGGAAATAGGATTTGGCACAAGTTTCATGTATCTCTGTAATTAATAATTGAAAATAATCAAATGATAAGTAAACACTATGCAATAAGAAGGAACTTTTTATGCTGACAGTATTTTTCTAAGAAATTAAATTATTTAAATGAACTCTTTTTTATATGAGTTCTGTGTATTTCTTTTAACAGAATAACAGATACAATATTTGTTACATTGTGATATAACATTTTAATAATTAATATATTGTTTCAGTAAGAAACAATACAAAATAATGTTACTATTGCCACTCCAGGAACTAATAAATTTTGAATTTGGGCTATGTTTATTTACAGTTATACCTGTCCACTGTAAGCAGGTTTAATGAAAAATGAAGGTAAATTGCAAAGCTGATCCTAACAGAAACAGTAATTCACTAATACTGTTTGCCTGGAGAATAATTAGAATTATTTCTGGTTTAAAATCTTTGGTAAATATTGCTTGTAAATCTATCTGGAAAGAGTAGTAGCCATAGAACTAAACCAGCTGATAACTGATATTCCACCTGTAGACTTTCTACATTTCTGCTTGGATTAGTTTATCATGGAGTTGAAATACAGCTGGAATATTTATTCCTGCTCATGACAAACATTCACAAGAGGTTTTTATGTTCAATATTTTTGAAGTCTTCACAGGAATGTGGAACATTAGTGAAATCATGTTTAGCACATGTTTGGACACCACAAACTGCCTCATGTTTTATAAGAAAATGTAAAAGATGCAAAGCTCTTTCAGATGTTCCTCTCACTAATATAGGCAGCTGTTACAGCACCCTGTTAAAGAAAAGCTTTTTTGGGGGGTATCTTTGGGAACAATTTGTGCAATAGACCTTATTTCTCTTTCTTCAAGTAGCTATATAAATTTTATTGACAGAATTACACAGTTTATCCACAGTACTATAGAGGAAGGCAACCTGTTCTGTAAAGTGGCTTCATCAGGTAAATATTTTTAAAGTCTTGTCTCTTTCAGTACTTTCCAAACAATGATTTAGCTTTATGAATGCTTCTCTTTGGTCTTCCTGCTACCAGACTTCTAAGGGATGGATAGTTACCGTGGAAAAATGCTGACCCTTTTGATTTTACTGCTGGTCAAAATACTCCAGTCCTAAATAAAAAGCACAATTCAGAAGTAGCAGCTGAGGTCCAGTAAGGACCTAAAAAGTAATTTACTCTAGGACTCAGTCTGCTAACAGGATATCCCAATTTTCTCTAGAGTTTTTAAAAATCTTTTTAAAGGATACAATTTGTTATTTTTATTGTACTAGACCTTTGAAGTCAGTAAAGAACAGTTTACTGTAGTATTCAAGAGTTGTGTGTGAGCTTCACTGAGCTCTCTGGCAAATTATGATCTTTCATTGGAAATAATTTTTAGATAAAGGGCAATTTTGCTCTAGGATAATTCTACAATTACTTCTGAAGTTTTTTAAGACTAAAAGTTTCAATCCATTTTTCAAAACTCTTGTGGAAACTACTACTACTCCTTCTCCTCCTACTGCTACAATAAGAACTACTGGTTCTCTCAGGTGATTGTGAAATTGACCCCAGAGATTTGATCTGGATTTCAGCATGAAACTGGAAATCACTTCTGACACTATTTTACTCTTAATGTTGTAATAGCTAACTATTTTACTATTTTCAGTAGCAGTTAAATTTGGAATTCACACTATTGGTGCATTTCTGCAGCTTATTGCATACTAGAGGTTCTTCTATGACCCTTTTTACTACTTTTTGTCTGGAATTATTTTTAAGTATCTAAAAAGATACTTAAATACTTAAGAGATACTTAAAAGATACTGTGGGGAATATAGTATAAATTCTTGTATGAAATATTTGTTGAACTAAAATCCTGGACCTAAAACCCCGAAGCCTCGAACAGAGGCTTTTTCTATTTTTTTCTCTCTTTTCCCGTAACTCGGCACTCGTTTCAGAAAACCCATTTGTAAAATAAAGGACATAGCCAGGGTGGAGACGACCGGTGCTTGGGCCTGAATGGAGGGATGGACATTTGCAACAGAAAGTATATCCCGGGCGATGGGTGCCAGCGTCCAAGCAG
>VWYP01002948.1:208839-276088 GCA_013400435.1 Pycnonotus jocosus | reverse complement strand
CGGGGCGCGGCCCCGGCGCTGGGGAAGCGGCGGAGGCGCAACAGGTCCGCGGAGCCGAGCGCAGCCCGGCCGTGCCCATGGCCGGCCGCGGGCCCGAGCAGGGCTACATCCGCACCGTGCTGGGCCAGCAGATCCTGGGCGAGCTGGACAGCTCCAGCCTGGCGCTGCCCTCCGAGGACAGGCTCAAGCTCTCGGGAGACCGCGCCGGGGAGGAGAAGGCGCTGCGGATCCACCGGCAGGTCCAGCAGACGCTGGCCAGGAAGAGCCGGGGCTCGCTGTACAATGGTGAGTGCCCGCACCGCGATGCTCTCCGGTGGGACCAGGACACGGCTCCGGGATGGGACCCGGCTGGCCCCGTGTCCGCAGCTCCCCGGCCTTGGGGCGTGCGGGTTGCTCGGGCAGAAAATCGTGGCTCTGCCGCCTCTTCTTTTACTCTTTTCCCACCGCTGCGAGTCAGGAGTTTCTCCCTGCCAGTCTCCACCGTAACTCGGTGCGTGCGGGGCCGCTCCGGGCTCTCCGCTGCCCGAGAGGGAACCGAGCCGAAATTCCCCTAATCAACGGCTGCTTCATGTGCTTATTTAACGCCTTTAGCTTTACCCACTGCTCCTCTTTGCCAAGTAAAATGAGAAGAATCGGAAAAAAAGTTTTGCCTTGTTTACCCGTGAAATTAAAAAAGAAAAAAAAAAGTTTGGAAAAGTAACTCTAGGAAAGGCATGAATGGGAAGCACAGAACGATAATGCTATCAGACATTATTTACCCAGTTCCTTGACATGCGTGATACAAATTGACGTCAATCATCCCTCGCTTCCAAGACCCGTCAGGAAATCTGCAGCCACACCTTGTGCCCCAAGCGGAGCCCGACCACCGCATCAGGCACCCACAGGGTGACTGCCAGGGGCTGAGAGTTAAAGGCAAGATGCCCGAGGGGTTTAGTCTTAACTATTCATGAAAACTTTATATACCATGAAACTTTAATTTTGTTTTTAAATGGGAAGATACGACTGACTTGCAGGCTACATGCCATGTTCCATTGTCCTTAAGGAAGCTGTCACCTTTCATTTGCTAAAAGCTGTGAGACAAAATTCTTTATAACCATTCTTCACTCATCTATCTTGTCAGGCAGACGCATATTTTCTTGTTCTTTGTCTGGCCTCTATTTAAGAAACAGCTCATGGCGATAATGGACATACTCTGCTTGTAACAATCAGTTGTACAAATCACGTAAACGGGTGTGCAATGTGCAGATAAATATGCATGTCCTCAGCTTGGCTGCTGTCATTTAAATACGGTGTCTGAACACTTTTAGAGTAGCTTAATTTCTTTTTCTCTCGGCAGAGGGCCTGCAAAAAGCTTTTTACACAGTACTTTATAAATGATATGGTGTCATGAACCTGAGCTCGTGCCTCTAAACCATGCATAAAACACTATGAAAACAGAGTTCCCATGCTCTCAAGTCATCCTGGCTTCTTTGGAACACATTAACAGGCCTGATGTATTTGGGGATAGTAGTCTTGGTTTGCTCTGTTTTTCTAAAGGTCAAGTATTTGATGCCCTTGCATTTCTGAGACACCAAAACTTTTAAACTTCAGGATAAGGGGTGGAAAATGACATGTCTGTACCATGTCTTGTTCATGCAAAAAATGAGCTTTTCTTTTTTCAAACTTATTTTTATGGGCAAGTTGCTGTACAACTTTTAGTCCCACTGCAAAACTCAGAAAAAGTAATCAAAACTGAAATGCATTCCATGAATTTATACATATGTATAATATATGTATATGTGTCTATATCTTAAATCTATATAATGTGAATCATAGCAAATCTTGCATTTAACATGTTGAATTTCCTGAAAAATATAAATGTGTTTGTATGTGTGTCCCAAAGTGCTTTCTATATAGACTTGCTCAAAACAAGACCATGCTTTGAGAAACATTTGAATTCTGATGTGTAGAGAACTTTTGAAAAAATATGCCCTCTTTTACATGCAAAAGCATCCCTTTCTGTGAGTTGTAGCCCTTTTCTGGCTACATTCATCAAGGTTCCAATATTGTTTGCAGTTGCAGGGGAGACTTACAAAGATTTAGAGGGAGCAGGAGCAGTCCCCTGTGATATAACTGTCCTATCTGTAGGAGTATTTCAGACTCTGCTCAGCAAGGTGCTTAGTGCACGCCTAACCACAGTGTTCACATGCATGCCTAAAATTAGCCAGGCACATAACCACTGGGTATGAAAAATCAGTGGTAGGAAAGGTCTTGCCCAGTGTCATTGGTGCACACCCATTTTCTACTGACTGTGCTGGAAACTTTGAAGCCACCAGAAGCAGTTTGTCAGCCAGCATAATTTCTCCTTAGAATTTCAAATTAGAGGTGTTTGCTTAGCCTTCAGCACTACTTTTATGTGGAAAAACTTATTTTTTCCTCCTATCCCCATGCTGTTTGTTGTTTCACGCCCTCTTCCCCCTTTTGGAAGGTGTGTTTCTTTCTGCTAATAGGAATTCAGTAATGTTCAGATTTGAGGATTCCACCTGCTGCCAAAGGGTTGCAGTTACATATGTCCTCAACTGTTTTCAAGATGTTGTCAAGCATTGTTAATAGCTTTTCAAGCAGTTCAACAACAGCTGCCACTTGTCCAGTTTATCCACTGCTGAGCTCTTATAAATTAAAGATTGCACTGCCCTTAAAAGTCTTGAACAACTAAAGCGGTCATATCAAATTTCTGGGTGCTATTTAAGGGTGGAAATGCAGTGGTAGGTAGTTCCACCTTATCAAAGTAAAGTGGCATTCGGAATCACAGACTTTAATGACTGGTGTTTTGTCACACATGCTGTTCTTATTTTACATACATTTTAGGAATCTTTCAAGCTCCATTCTGTTTATGAGTCCACTTGCCTCTGATCTTGTTCCTTTTGGATTTTGATTGGCTTTTTAAGGCATCCTTATCAGGTCCCCCCTGTAAAACCAAGGGAAGAATTGAGTAATGTGTCATACAAACCCAAATGGTCTAGTGGACTGGTGACTGATTCTTCTTCTAACAAGTTTTATAAACACAGTGTGTTTATTAAAAACAAACAAACAAACAAAAAATAAAAGCAGAATTTAATCTTACATGATTTTCAAATAAATATCATCAATGGTGGAAATCAGAGACTTATTTATTCCTCAGATTTATTAATTTCTAAAATTCTTAGTGTTTTCTTGTTACAATTGCTTTTAAGGACTCAGAGCACTTTTCTGTATTTAGCTTTCTGTTTTGCAGAATGCTGGCATGTTAACTGTTCCATAGTAATTTTCTGATTCTATCTTTCTGGGGTAAGGAAGTAGAAATAATATTCATGTTGACTTTCAATTTTTGTTGGTTTTGTTACATTCCTCGCCTCTGCTTCCTGAGCCAGAAGAAATCTTTTTCTTAAATTTGAGCCCTTGTGTAAATGTCCTAACCAACACAAAATGTTAGAAAAACTCCTCTGGGACCAGGCATGTGCTGGCAGAGTGATGAAGGAGCACAATCAAAAGGAAGGCTCTTTGATCTCGAGATGGAGGGACTCAGTGATGGGTTTGATATGCCATTACTGAATATCATCATCTCAGTCCATCCTGAGTGCTAAAGTATAAAAGAGGATGAAAGAATGCCAGTCCAGGAGCTGAGTCCCTGTGAGGGAGGTGACCCCCAGGTGCCCTGAGCAGGAGGGGACAATGAACAGGGAGCACTCTGGGTGTGTGACACTCCCTCAGTTCCTCTTAGACTGATGTGTTCAGGTACAGCTGCATTGCTGACTGCACTGAGAGGTTCAAAGCCAAAATTTGTCTTTCATGGCGTCCATTCAAATACAAAAGGGCTGAAAAAGACACACAACAGAGAGTTACCACTGTACATGATTTAAGGAGGATTTGATACACCCAGATCTGTGGTGGAGATAATTGTCTTTTTTCATCTAGCAGATATCTTAGAGATGCCTCTTGTTGTTGTTGTTTTTGAAAGCAAAGCAAACATTAGGTTGGTCTGTCTGCAGCCACAGGCAGTGATTGCTGGGGAGAAATTTCCAAGGCCTTGGGTGGTGCTGAGTTTGTCACATCCAGGGGAAAAAAGGGGCCTTGGGAAGAGCCTCTGTGGAGACAGAGGGGATTTCTGCTCAGCCGTCTCTAGAGCTGCTGCCTTCTGATATTGTAATAATTTTTTCTGGTCTCAGAATTTCCTTGAATTGTTGCAATATCAGGTGACTTCTGCACAGCATTCATTTTAGGCGTAGAGAAGAGCAGAAGGGATCAATTTGCCTCCTTCACTGACCATATCCACGGTGTTCCTCAGCTGTTTCAGTGCATATTGACAGCAGAGAGGGAGCTGATAAGCAGTTCCACTCAATTGCCCACACATGGGTGTCTGGTTCTCTCTGAGATGCCTGAGTTGTCCAAAATACCCTTATGGGTTGACAGACATGATGCAGGGCCTGCAGCAAACCCTTTTTTTCCTGACTGGTGTCCTATGGCCTCTCAAATAGGGTTTGTCCCCTATGGACAAGTAACTGAACATGGTTATTTCCTGAGGACATGATACAAATTTAAAAGATAATAATTCATGGCTTTTTAAAATCAAACAACAAAACAGTGCACTGGGTGTGTAAGATTTTTGTAATATGGTGAAAATAAATTGAAGGAAACCTCACTGGCACAGGCAAGTTCTGATCAGGTCACCTATTCTGCATCTCTGTTGGGAAGGCACAGCATTTCAGTTCCCACTTTTTCCTTTAGCACACTGACTTTTGGCACAAGTAACTAGCACACAGTAAAAGGCATGCCTTTTATGTCTGCCTAATAAATCTACAGGTAAAAGGCCAGCAAAATAATTTACTGGTGTGATAAGAGCAAGCAAGAGATAACTGCAAAGTGAAATTCCATAGGTTGACATATACTGTGTTTGTCTCTGCAAGAGAAAAATTTTTACTGATGGATATTTTCACAGGGAGACTGAAGGTGGAAAAAGGGGACTGCTTGAAAGATGGTATGCATGGTACAATTTTTGGTTGACTGTATTTTGGTTTTGAAAAGAGGGAACTGTTAGATATGTAGTTTATCCTCAACCAGTTAATGGATGGCCTTGTTTTTTTTAACTTATCCTCATTTTGTATTTTTATTTTTAATAAAGACAAGCTTAGAGTTACCCAAAATACACAAAAACTACTCGCTGAAAGGGCCTTTATGCCCTAAGTAGATAACTGAGAATACTTTCTCACTAAGCACAGTAAACAAGGAAAAAAATTACAAACTGTAAAGAAACAGAAATTTATGGGTATGGATATTTCAAGATTTAATGTATGAAAGTCCTTTAGCATGCAGCAATGAAGAAAGTGAATCTTTAAAAAAAACAGCACTTAGCTGAGATGGACTCTGACTGGGCACCTGAAATAGTACTTTGCTATGGGAATTACATGACAGAAATCAGACATCCATATAAATTTGTAGATTTGGGATGTTGGTGCACATTTCTGGGAATTTTTTGCAGTACAAGAGAACAATTTCTCCTTGCCTCTTTCTCATGTACTCAGGTAACCCTTGGGCCATGGTAACCTTGTAATGTCAGGAAGGAATTACTGCAATCCAAATCATGAGTTTGACCAAGCTGCACCATTCCACTCTCATGACACAAAGTTACTGTGAATGTGTCCTAACAAATCACCTCATAGGTGTTTAAATCTGCCAAAATCAGAGAATTGGAAAGTATGATCATATAAGGAAAATAATTGCAATTTATGATTGAATTAGGCCTCAAAATACCACAGTCTGCCTTTATATTGTATTGTATTTTACTCTATTATGGGATACACATATTTGGTCTTCAGCAGCTCGGGCAAGTCAATGATTGGTTCTTTAGATTTATTTTCTGTAGCATCTCAGGTAATATTTGCTATTTTGAAAACTGATGGCCAGTTAACTCCTTTATTGATCAGTTACCTGTTCAGCCTAGTAAGCCCATCTATGACTGATTTGAGGTCTTGCTTTCAACTTCTATTTCACCTCTTTAAACCTGCATTAATTATATTCTTATCTGCAGATTCTCATAGTAACAAGGGAATGTCATAAATAATTATTTCATTAACATCTGTTGCTTTTTAAAGTTTTGTTAATAGAAGCACTCACTCTTTGAAAATGCATTCCATTAGTGAAAAAAGGGAACAGCCTGAAGGTTTTGTTGACCTGTTTGGGGTTTTTATGGTAGAAATAATCACAATGCACTGCTCTATTTTCAGAATTGGGTCGTGGGAAAAAAGAATCAGAGCAGATAAACTGTGGATCTTTGACATTAATTGTAGGATTAGTGAACCTTTCAGGTGCAGATTTGAAGTGTCTGGACAACCCAATTTTACAGCACTGTGAGCCATAGAGTTGGTTCACAGACTCTTTGTGCTGTTTGGGTGGAACACTGAGATTAGAGAAGCATTATTTGCTTCAATACATTGTCATTAAATTAGCACCTGAGGGAGAAGAAACAGCAGCAGTTGGGGCAGACAGCTGTGAAATAAAGAGTCTGTACTCAGTGTGTGCTGTCTGTTTACAACTGTACACGGTGAAATCTGCATCTCTAGGGTGCACAGTAACAGATACAGACACCAACCCGTGTTTCTCAGCTCCAATCTACAGCTGCAATATTTTCATCTCTTGTGTACTTTGCATGTCATGGTCCACCAGTGTAAACCATGCATTTATATATTTGCATGTACTTTCAAAGTGGTTGCAGAGAAAAATTAGTGTTCTTAGTTCAGTGATACTGTTTCTCAGCACTTAATCAGCTTGTTATCTGGGATATTTAAAGTATCAGCTTGCTTTGCTAAAATATTTTTCACAGCTGCAAGAGTCACTTGAATCTTAAAAGCTAAAAATAACTCTTATGTGTATAGGAAACTGGAAAAAAAAGGCTTGTATCCTCAGGAAAATGCAAATATCCCTCCATCATTTCCCTGTTCAATTTTCAGCTTATATAAATGTCAGTGCTGACAGCAACCTTTCACTGGTACTGTGTATGATCCTCAGTAACAAATGCCATGTTTTGGTAAGATCTGACTAATATTAGTCTTTGGTTCCAGGCAGCCTGCACCGTGCATCCAGTGTACCAGAGCGTGTCTATAACATGGGCATCACTGAGAATGATTTTGCAACAAGGTCTCCCTACAGTTTCTCATATTACCAGGCAAATCAGGTGAGGAAAGGAAGACAATGAGTTGAAATAAATATAGTATCGTACACAGAGTTTATTCATTTTGTTTTTGCAACAAATAACAGCATTTAGATGGTGTTACAAGGTTTGTTTGCTTGTTTGTTTTCTTCTTAAAAGCTGATTTTTAGAAAATGAGGGTTTTACAATGAGATCTATTAAAGTTCTCCCTTCCTTCCAATTACTGCAGAGCCCAGTAGCCAAATTCAAGCCAGTCACAGATTGGCTGTTTGCTTTCCTGTTGGGTTTGTGAGAATTGGCATCAGGGTAGAAAATGAAAAATCATATTGGCACTCCACTAAGGCAAAGGCTGTGACAAGTCAGACCTTCACCCCTCCCTCCAGACAGCAGTTCAATCAGCACATCTGCACCTCAGGGTGGCCAGAGGCCATGCTGCCCAGGCAAACAGAATTAAACATCCAAAACCAAAGGAAACCAGATTGCTTTAGTTTCACAAATACTTTTGTTTTCACAAGGTAGAGTGGTTCCTTATAATTTAAAATACTCCTGTTGTAACCTGTTTTATCATTACAAGAATTCCAGCAGTACAGTCCTTCCAGAACAATGGTGTTTCTATACCATCTAATCATAAATTCTCTTGTCATTTTGCCCAGCTTTTCTTGGGGTCATGGCCTGAATGCTGAGATAATCAATTGGTTTTTTGCAGGGTTTTTGACACAGCTCATAGCTGGTTTTGAATCTATTTGAAGGAACAACTGGGAAATCAACACAGCTCAATAGCAATGCTCCTGCATGATCAATTTAGTAAACTGAAAGCATTTGAGTTTGATAACAGAAACATTTATTTGGTAAATAACTGTATGAAGGGGGAAATTCTTGTCTGATTTTAGATTACTCAAGAATGGATTTTTGTCATTAAAAGAAATAGCCCAGCTTTTGAACAGTCAGTGGAGCAGCTCTGGCTCTCTATAGGGAGAGACAGAAGCATTTACATAAACACATTTCATTCTCTGTCTTCCCATCCTCTGTTTTCACCTGTCCTGCAGTCCAGGGAATCCATTCCTTTCAGGAGGATTCCAACAAGAGGAAAACTGGAGGTGACATAGGAATCACAAGAAAATAATACAGTATATTTGGCAGGGGCTGGGCAGAAAAGAGAAAAAAGTGTAAAAGCTGGGAAAAGCCACAAGGTCTAGTACTTCACAAAAACATTCATTATCCCCAAGCAACAGATTCAGACATCCTTGCATAACTTCTGTAGAATAAACAGATATATCCTATGTTCTTTGCCTGAGCCCACTGGTTTCTGTAACCTTTACTCCCTTTGTGAGTCAACTATCACCCTCAGGATCTCCTCAATAGTGAAATGAAGGGAATTCAGTCTGGCATCTATCTGCTAAGCACTGTTCCTTCAATAAACAGCTTGTGTAAACTTCTCTGTTTACCTTAAAATATGCCTTTAATATTTCTACACTTTAGCACAACATGGAAATGGAAAATGTTGGGATTTTTACGGTTGTATGCCCCATGCTTACTGATGTTTAAAAAAATTGGCCCATGACTCCTCTATTTCAAGGCCAGACAGTGCCCCAAGATGATTTGTTCTGGATGATTTTGAATGGAGTATGGAGTCCAGTATAGAGAACAAGACAATGTATAAAAATCGAGAGGCCTTAAATGACACCTAAAAGTAAGAATGTTGATGATACGTCCTGCAAGGAAAGGTCGGCAATGGATTGGCTAAGTTTAGAAAAGAGAAAATTGTAAAGCAAGATGATGATCCATTACAGTCTATCCCCATTAGGTACAAGAAAAACAGGAAATAGTTTAAAATTTCAACTGTAGAATTAAGGAAGGCAGTGAAATGGTGAAATGATCATTTTCATTTAATTGGAATGTCATACAATCTCCTTAATTTTTTAGAGGCTAGACAGGGAAGGAACTATCTGGTTTTTACTAGATTCTACCACAAATGAGCACAAGTGCTAAATAACCATATATTAATAAGGTTGTTATCAATATGCAGACACTTTATAACATTTTTTATATCAAATTGATTCATTTTCTTCTGTCTATTAGACAGCCTTGAATTTAGCTTTAGTAGCAGATGTTGGTGTTAATCCCCAAAGAATTTTAACAGAAAAATCTCCATTGATAATCAATCTGTTCATTATCTGGCTTAATTGACTTATGCAACTATTTTGATTTCATGACAGAGGACTAAAATGCTTAGACTTTGTCTCCTTTCTGCCTTCACGAGGGAGTTACACAGAAGTGTGGCAGAATCCCATTTCATGCACAACTTCAGCCATATAGATGTATTTTTTTTTGTGATTCTGAGAGCAGGCTGTAGAATTTTTGTCTTTACTTTGGTTTGATTTTTTTGTTGCTAATCCTGAGGGCTGTGACCTTACTGTGGCTCCTGTTGTTTCATGTCCCCTGGAGCAGGTTGCCTCCCCATCCTCTTACACGAATGGCTGGGGGACAAGGATTGCTTACAGGACGATGGAAGAGAGAGCTCAGAGGCAGCCTCTGAAGAGACTGGAGGTTTCCCCCCAGCGGAATCCGGAAAGATTAGCGTACATGTCCAAGGATTTTCACTATGATGGAGGGATTTCAGCTGGATTCTCCGTGAGGCATGGACAGACCCTGAGATCCAGCGGGACTGTGCCACCAAGATACGCTTGCTCCGAGATTGTTGGTTACAGCCTTCACGACACCGTGCACAGGGGACGCTCCTTCAGGAGACAATCCCGCCTGGGCACCGTCAGTGATGCTGTCCCTGATGGTGCCTACCCCAGCCCCGCTGTCCCTCTGTACCACCAGCCTGGCAACAGCCGCAGCATGACCAACCTGCTGGAGAAGGAAAACTACCTGGCCTTGGAGAGCGCCACGGGACAAGTGAGATCCCCAACCACGTCCCGTTTGTCTCAGAACAGACAATCCGTGAGGTCCAGCTTCTACCAGACAGCCTTCAGAACCACACAGAGCAGGAGGGAAGTTTCCCAGCCAGCTTCAATAGCCAGTGTCACTGCAGAAACGGATGGGAAGAGGATGCCAGTGACAGCTGCTGTGGCCGCAGCAGGCAGAAATGGTTTCCTGCAGAGCGAGCAAGTGACCCTCAATGGATCTCAGCTCGGGTAAGCACAGTGCAGGACTTGCTTTGGCTCTGGGCTCTCACAGCTGACAGGAATATGTTTGCTAGAAAGTAAATTGATAGCTTCAGCAGCCAGCACCATGCAGGAAATATCAGTGCAGAGGAGGCAGAAAGTAGATTGGCTTTTAAAAATCCACATTGAGAGCAATGGAGGAAAAGGGAGAAAAAATGTATGTGTATGTACAGTGCAGGGTCTACACCTCCTGCTGAAGTTTGGGATTCCCTTTTGCCAAGAGTTAATTTTATCAGGAGATATAGTCACTGAGTGATTTATAACCTAAGTCGCAATACACAAAATTGTATTGGCAAATTTTGTGCTCGCAAGAGTCCATAAGATATCAACACTGGTTCTCATGAGAATAGGTCAGAAATCTATCAGTGGAGCAGCTTTTGGCAGATTGACAATTTCCAGTTAAAAGTCCTTCATGGTTTCAAGGACAACTCTTAGTTTTTTGTAAGCTTCAGGTAAAACACAGGCCAGAAATTTCTCTTAGCTCTGTAGCACCATCCATCCCTAGAACAAATACAAACTGCTCTGAACCCCAAGACCCCAGAGGTTCTCACTACCATGAGATCCTACAGGCTCTGAGGGAGTTACCTTAATTTGAAACTCTATTATTTCCATGCCAAAAAGTCCCAAATCTGCCCCCAGACTACATGAAAATTGTTTAAAATATTGGAAAAGCTCGTTTGGGTTTTTTCTCAAAATTACTTCCCTCACCCCCACTTTCCCCAAAAGTTCTTTTCCAGAGAAGATTTCAGAATGTTTAAAATCTGTTCCATTTTCAAAAGAGAAATTTTATTATTTCTGAATTTCCCCTCAGGAGTGAATATCTTTTCATTTTAGAATAAATCTGAATGTTTCCAGAGCTGTTACATTTCAATGGACAGAACAAGCCACTTGGTATACAGGAGATGATTACTTGCATGTTTATTCTAGTTTTTGTTGCTGCTTCATAATTCAAATAGGATCCTAAAATTTCTGTTAAATTAATCATAGTGTAATTTACAACAGTTTCATTAAGAAATGGCTTTTTGCCCATAACTGTGTAGCTGTTAAGTTCATTTTTACAAAGTCTTCTTTTTCTTTTTTTTCTGAGTTTCTTACTGTGTGAGAAAAGGCTTCACCTGATATCACTGCTTTGTGCGGATCAGGTATTTTTTGTTGTCAGCTACATATTGTGTGTTACATTTGCAAACAGATATGGTATTGTGCTCGCTTCTGGTCTGGATCGAAATTATCATCTCTGAGTGATGTTGGATTTAAGAGATCTGACATTAATCATGCTGACTTTTAAGTATTCAGACTTCGCAGCTAGTAAATCCAACAAAACCAGCTAAGAGCTCACAACAGCTAAAGATTTTGGAGTAATAATACTGATAATAGGTACCTGGCTTTGTTTTTCAGTAGAGAGGACTTTGTTTTTCAGTAAGTCAATTTACAAAGACGTATCCCATTGATTTAATAATCTGCCTAACTTTTGGCATTTTGCATTCTTGAATGCATTTCTAAGCCACAACCAACAATTTTTATTTTGAATTACATGTAGGGACCATTTTGGCTTTTCTTTTGCAGGTGCAGACACTGGAGTCTGGTTGCCTGTCTATACAAGCATCAACCAAAGTATTTTAATACCTGATGTAAAAGTCAGTCTTGAATCATTGTGCAAGTGGCTTGGCTGTGACCATGTTAACTCAGATGGAAGATTTGTGATTTATTGGAAATCTTTCTGAGGGCATAATTGCTTAAGTGCCAGTTTTTAGGTTCAGCATTTGCTGGAAGTTTTCTCAGTTCAAGGAGTTTGTAGACACTCAGTTTTCTTGTTATTTCTCATTCTTTTATTTTAAAGTTGCATTTATCTGACATATTGCCCCTTTACTTGTTGCTCCGTTAGTAATGTAAAGAGGAAAAAAGAGATAAGCTTATTTAATTTAATTTTTCCAGAGTAATTTAATTTTTCCAGAAATCTCTACCTTTTTTTAAGCAGGTCACAATTTAAGTCTTTCCAAGTGAATTGAGAGAATGTAAAATAGCTGTGTAAGGTTAAAGAGAAGTAGTGGACCAGTTGTGTACAGCATATTAAATGTATCTAAAAGCATTTTCAAACTTACTATAAAAGAATTAGCTCATGCTATGAAAGCAAAGTAGAAAAAAATCATAATACAGAGGTGCTATCTCTGTATCTTCTGCTGAAGTGAATCAGTTAAGAGCACCCTTATGATTAAGAGCTTAGAAAAGAGAGGGACAACATGAAGCTGTCTGAGAAATGGCTGCTTGAAGAATCTGACCTCTAAATGTGCTGAGAGCTGCCACAAAATTATTAGGCATGTATTTGTCTCAAAACTGGTATATTTTGGCAATTAAGGTGAAGTCAGAATCTGTCAAATTGTTCTGTTTAACAACCTTTGCCTGGCTGACCATTTGTTTGGTGTCACTTCATGTGCCAGTCAGCCACAGAGCTAATTAAGTTTGCCTATAAATACTTGGAGGGTGGGAACAGAATCTTTGCATCAAATTCTATTTTGACAAGAGTTAGGATGCTGCAGCTTTATGAATACCATTGGGGGTCAGAGATGGTATTGCATCCCTCATTGCTGCCAGATAAAACACCAGGGAATGTTATTTTTATCCGATGGAGAGCAATCCAAGTATGGCAGTGCACAACAGGACAGCAATACTCTGCCTGCTGCACGAAGGGATAGCTGTGCAGCTGCTGTCAGTCTCAGGGCAGAGCTACACCCCCAGTACCCAGAAATGCACTGTCTGCCTGTCCATGTGCCCATCTCAGCCTGGCAGGGGCTCCTCATGGACTTCTACTCCTCTGGGACACCCCTGACATCCTGACGTTGAGTTCCCACATAAATTCTCTGGTGTGCCCTGAGGGATCAGCTCATGCATCAGCTTTGACCTTGAGAAGCCCCTGGTTATAGTCCTCTTCAGCTGCTGGCCAGTGAAATGCCATGATTTAGTACGCCAGAGATGTGTGCTGCTCACAGAGGATGACTGAATTTGGTCAAAATGCCCCAAAATTATTGCTGTCCAACAGGTAGACATGGTCACATGTGGAGGTTTATGATATGGTCTCAAAACCTTTGCTGATTTAAGAAATGTAACTAAAGCCAAAGCTTGAAAAGCCCATTTTTCAGTTCCACTACAGAGTAAAAAGAAGAAACATGATCTGGGCTAATTTTCCATGTTCCACTTTTCTGAGCATTGTTCATTATTATTTAATATTCCTGCTTAGTTTAAAGAAAAAAGTTTAAAGTTTCAACTTTAGTTAATATATTTCCCAGGTACTCATTTTAATGTAAAAGGCAATTGGGTTAAAATTTCTAACTACAGATTCATTTACTGAGATAATTATCAAGCAAATCATTCTGATTCTGGTAGCTCTTCAGTTGGAAGTTATTACCAATTACTGCCTGTTTCACCATGGGTCACAGGCTGCCCTCTCATCCCTTTCTGGCTGGTGGCACATCTGCTACTACAAAATGATCTGGATTAAAAAAAAAAAATAGAATGCTCACATTCTTTTCAACTTTCCTCTCCCAATTTTTTTATCTGGATGTAGCATATTTGAAACCAAAAGTAAATAAAAAACCTGGAGAGCATAACCACCTGTCCCAGAGCTAATGCACCTGATAGTGCCTTTAATTGTTTTATGTTCCATTTACTGGGGAAAAAAATGTGTTTGTTGACCTCTCTTTCCATTTTTTTTTTATAAGATTGTTAATACAATCACCATTTAAGCAAACATGCTGGAGGTTGGAAGGGAAGTGGTGGCACATATTTTTGATACTCTCTGCATAGGCTCTCTATCACGGGATCTTTATATATTCAGTTTAAGGAGGGGTATTCTTATTTTTTCCCACCTGAAAGGGGGCTTTACCCAGGTATTTCAAAGAAGATCAACTTCTTTTTTTGAAAAAAGAGGTTCTGAATCTGCATAGATGTAGTCAAGGAACTAAGACACTGATGAAAGGCATAAGGAAAAATATAAAAAACCCAATCATCACACTATTGAGGAAAACATCAAGGTATCTTCACAGCCAGTAATAGTCACTCTGACATGGCTATGGCCTTCTTTTGATCCTCATCCATTTCTTCATCCTTCCTTTCACACTCTTCATTCATCCACTGGATGGAAACACTGATAGAAACATCCACTGACATTTCCATGACTTACTTTCTCCAGAACCACACTTCTATTTATGACTACTCTTCCTCCCGAATATCAGCATCTCTTAAAGCCATGATATTTTCTGCTACTGGAAAGGAAAAAAAAAAAATCTAAGAATAGCTAGAGTTACATGAAGAACACAAAAATCCAAGTTTTACAAGACTGGTCATTTTTCTGCAGTCTTTCTTCACTAGATTTTCCTGCCTGTACTTTTTAGGAGCCCAGAAGTGGAGATGACACTGGAGCGTGCAGTGAACATACTGAAGAGTGAAAATACACAGTCCACCCCCAGGATCCTTGCTGCAGTGACTTTCATACAGCATGAGTGCTTCCAAAAAGCAGATGCCAGGAGAAAAGTAAGTAATTCCTTTTTTTGCCAGTTACAATCAGGTAGAGAAAATAAGATTCTGTACTTTATGGCACTGTGTGCCAACATGAAAAGAAAGATGGCAGTCCCTTATAAGAGGAACCTTATAGGATACTGATGTTAGATGTTTTCCCTAAAATGTATTTATGTCTTTTGCTGCAGTTTCTTTTCAACCCACTCAGTTTGCTCTTTTTCAAGCCAAACAAACTTAATTCTTTCAGCCTTTATAAATCACAGAGTCTGAACTTTTTGTCAATATAGTTGCTCCTGTCTCTCATTTTTGACTTGCATGCAGAAACATCCTGAAAAAGAAAGTTCTGAATACAGCACAAACTTATCTAAGCTTCAGGGTTTTTCAGCACTGCACAAATGTTTTTTAAAAGTACATGAATTAGCAAAAATGTTAACAGCTCCCTGGAACTGTGCACATGCATCAGTACATTGTTTAGATTAACCAAATTTTCAAGTCTCTTACAAGAAACTTGTTAAGTCTCTTACAAGTTTTTTGAAAGGGCATATTAAAAATATTCTCTTCTTCCTTTTCTTTGAATGTCACTGCTGAACACAAATATGTCTCTCTCCTCCTCTGTTCTGTACATTAAAGTGCAAGGCAATTTTTTATTTTAGCCATTAGAAACATTGTTACACCTGCTTTGGTTTGTAATATGCTCAGTAATCCCAGCCTTACCTCCATAGCCACGGGCATGCAGTCCAGTTCAGTGACAGCCAAACATCTCTCTGTCCTTTTGACTTGCTTTAGGGTATGCCAGAGTCAGCTTTGGGAGAAAATAACAGTACAGGTAGCAACCTTAACTTCAAACTGAGGATAGAGCTTCAGAATTTAATCTCTGAAAGTGGGTTATTATACAGACCTCTCTCAGGCAGCTTCCCAGAAAATCGAGTGGCTGAGCAGTGTTCATATTGGAGCAGTCAGCCTGAAGCCACTTTGTATTTTCCTGTCTATGCCACATATCCAATAATGAGCTTCTCTGTTTGGTGCCCATCATACTTGTTCACGTTGGCATCATCTTGTGTCTGCTTTTTAGCCTTTCAGCCTGCATCCTTTGTCTATTGTTGGGAGTTTGTGGGTCTAGTGGTTTTTCTGTTTCTGTGAACTTCTCAGTATTTTGGTGAATTTTGTCTACTAATGAAAATTTAGAAGGACCGGTCAATAGCTGTTGTAAATTCTCAGCAAATTAGGTTGAAATAGCACTCCTTTTACAAGAGCTATAAATGCCTTAAAATTCCTGACAGAGAATCTGCATAAATATTTTTAAAAACCAAACAACTACAGCACTGGTGTCAAAAGAGCAGATCTACAGCAATAAAGGCACAGGTTGATGTGCCTTCAGCATGCTCTGTGCACCACTGCCCTCACAATTACATATTGCTGTGTTCCATTCTGCTGGCATTTAGGGGATTGCTGCGTGATTGCAGGGGGAATCAGGTCAGCAGAGCAGGATAAAGGAACTGTGCCTTTTGTACAGGTGGATCAGAGGAGAGGCTGTCAGGCTGTGTAGCTTTACTCCATTGAAGGACAAAAGGCTTTGTTACATTCCATTTCTTCCTGTTGCCAGCACCTGCTGCTTGTATTGAATTCTTTTTATCGTTAAACTCTGGACTGTTTAAGACACTTGTATCAGATTTCTGAGTCTCTCATGTGCTGTTGATTCTGCACAAGGGTGAGTTTGTCCACAAAGCCATGTGGTGTTTTGAGATGCTGGAGGAGGCTGTTGGCAAGTGTACATTAATAAGTAAGGTACTTTCCATAGTAAATCCATTCCTGAGTCAGCTCAGGCTTGCTTGTGTCATATCACATTTCATATGGGATTCCTCATTCGCCACAACAAACTATTTGTTTCCATACAGGTACTGTAAAATAACATCTCTTAAATCTTTCATTCATTTGGGGCCAAAACCTCCGTTTCTGAGGATTTAAACACTGAAAAGTGGTCTTTGCTAAATGTGGGTGTTTGAGCAGATAGCTGGCTAACAATGGTTAATGTTCTACATTTTGATGCTTACTTTTATTATTTTTCTTCTGTGTGGCACAGTTAAGTATTAAATATAATGCATTTGGTTTTGATACACTTTCAATACATGCATTGGGAAGAACACTGTCTTTTCATCAGGCTGGTTGCTGAGGAAAAAAACCCCCAATCTGTTTATAAA
Source organism: Pycnonotus jocosus (assembly GCA_013400435.1). Classification (NCBI taxonomy): domain Eukaryota; kingdom Metazoa; phylum Chordata; class Aves; order Passeriformes; family Pycnonotidae; genus Pycnonotus; species Pycnonotus jocosus. The sequence goes on along the minus strand of VWYP01002948.1, from coordinate 259,049 downwards.
TGTTCCAGAATTAAATCTCAAATACTCATTTCACCAACATGGAAACTAAAGAGCAGAGTGATTAAATGTCTTGTCAGAGAGTACAAATTTGTGGCAAAGCTCAAAAGAGATTTAGTATCATTCTCTGATATTAATTATGAGAACATGTTGCCTCCCCTAGTTGTGGATTTTAAGTATTAGTCATACAAAAGCCCAGAAGTTAATAGTCATGTCGAGATGATTAATGATCTGTGCTTCAGGTCTCTCAAATAGGAGCAGATGAAAGGAGTGCCTATAACTATTTAATGTTTGCTGGGACAGGGGGAGAGTGGAGTTTGTCACTTACAGCATCTATTTATTCTCTGCTGTGTTTTGTTTTCCTCACAGGTTTTCTCACTTGGTGGTATTCCCAGACTTTTACAGCTCCTTGAGGTTCAGAATGAGGACATTCAGCGAGCAGCATGTGGTGCTCTGAGAAACCTGGTGTTTGAGGACAACGACAACAAACTGGAAGTGTCAGAGCAGAAAGGGATCCCACTCCTGCTCCGCCTGCTGCGGAACACCAAGGATATAGAGACTAAGAAGCAAATCACAGGTAGTGCTTTCTCTGCAGTCATGCATGAAGTGCTTTAAGCAGTGCAAGAGCTTTCAGGGAGAGGTACATGATTGTTTACTTAAGCCCAGTGTTTAGTGACTAAATACAAAAACATTGTCACCTACACTAAGCAATTCCCCTAGGGTAAAATTCCAAGGTCCTTACTCAAGACCAGTCTTTCAGTCAATAACAAGAGATTAGGAGCTGCAGCTTCCCCTCCTAAAGTAGAAACTATGTGGGTCTACTTGCAGGAAGCCTTAAGTCCCTGATATTCCAGAAAAGAAAGTCAGGCTCCTTAGGAGTGCCTGGGACCATAATTAGTGCCTGCTACTCGTACAGCAGCTCAGCCTTTATTTTTTGACTCTGTGCTGACAGTGCCTACTAGAAGTTCCTTGTTGAGGACTGTCACCCAGAACTGTCATGGGCCATGGACAGCAAGTGGTTGTTCTATTCCCCACAAACTCCACTGTCCCAGATTCCTACTTCATCTCTGCAGTCCCATGTGTCCCTAGTGTCTCTTGGAATTCCACTGCTTGTGACCCACATTCCTTCTAGTTAGCATGAAAAGGAAGAGCAGGCTTATTTTTTATAAATAGAAAACATGAATAAATGAATGGGGATTTCTTTCAAGTGATCTTTAAAGACACCAGGAACAAAATCAGTGTGTTTAAAGATACTGAAGTTGTCAAGCAGCCCTGTCCTGAAGCAAAGACACGTTGAGACCTTCTGTAATTCTGCATTCTTCAAAGTATTTGAAATACTCTGCTCCCTAAGCTGGAGAACAAAGCTTTGTATTGTTGCCTCTGTTTTAGCTCAGTTCTGCAGCTCTGCAACATTAAAATGCTTTAAAGTTTTTCACACTCATCAGTTGCAGAAGTAGGTCACACAGTAATTTACTGCCTTAACTCTCAGTGCTGTTACAGACCAGTGAGGGAAGCAGTGAAAATGGTGGTAGAGTGGCCAGAAAGCCAATGCTCTTTCCTTGCTAGCAGTTTCATAATTCCTGACAAAGATGTTGAATGTGCCTGATAACTCACATGTATACTGTGAATATTACTGTCTTCCCCTTCCCAATGTGAAAATGGATACAGAGACATCTTCTTTCAGCAATTACTGCTGTCACTAAACATGAATATTTACTCACAAAACAAACGAGACACCAAAAAAATATTTATATCAAGGAGGATGATGTAGATTGTGTAAAGCAAAATATTATGATGTGCTTTCATGCCTATCAGTTGCAAAGGACAGCTTTAAAAATACACCAAGAGAGAAGTATTTCTTGCTTTGTTCAAGACCAAATGTGCAGCCAGGAGGAAATGCACTGGGTACCTTAGTGAAAATGCCACTAGGGCATACCTTTTGCCATCACTTGAACAATTCTCCCAGCTCCCTAGCAATCTGCAAGGAGCCTACAAGAGCAAAGGGCAGTCTGGATGAACGAATTTTACCCCTTGCATTGCCTTTGACTTTGTACAGGACTAGTGGAATATCATATCCATGCATGCAATCTCTCTGAAGTCTGCACTTCCAGGAAAAGTTTAATGGGAAAGATTAGGTCTTACACCAGCCAGCACCAGAAGTCCGTTTGTCTTTCCACATCATATTACTTGCCTACTTTGACTGTAAATTAGGGACTTCCAAATGTATGGCATCATGTTCAGCTAAATGTCTTTCCCCATAAGAGATTAGTAAAATCATCTTGGTACCTGATAATAACTCATTGAACTGTAGTGAATTACTCCTGGACAAGGATTGGAAGCATGTCATATTAATTTAAAAAGATGTCTAAGCTCAGCAGAGGGAAGTTTTTTGTTTCTGCTGCTGTGTGGGTACCAAAGAACTCCACCTGACAAAAGTATATGAAGATCAGGGAGTTTTAGAAGAGAAGGAAGTTTAAACTGAGACAGAAGTTTTCTGATACTGTACTTCATTACCTGTCAGAAATATGGTACTTGTGCACATGAGATAGGTAAATCTCATCCTTGGAAGCTTATCTTTAAAGGTCACTGGTTTTTTAGGACCATCAGTGTTAGTACAGACAAGCACTTGCCTAACATTAATCTATATTTTATCATATGTTCTCAAAGAATACTTTGATGGCCTGTATTTTCTTCAAGACCCAGGCTTAGGAATACAGACTGAGCCCAGTCATGCACTGTATTGTTCTGTGAAAAGACTGAGAGCAACCAGAGTGTGTGGAGATAAATGCTGATTATAGCATGTGCCTCACAGTCTGTGAACACACAGAAAACACCAAACCACTGCCCCCACCAAAGCAGCTTTGTGCTGATGACAGGGCTTTGAAAGCTGCTGTGGACCAGTCTGCCTAATGCCCTCGCCCAGTCATGCACTGCCCAGTTTTTCTGCAATTTCTGTGCTCATATGATCTCTTCACAGGGGGAATCAGACCTGCCCAAGACCACTGAATTTGACCGAATTTGCCAGCTTCACAAAAGTATTGACACAGATGAAGTAAACAGAGGCTTTGTCCTTTCTTTGGCATACAAGCTACTCAGAAATCTTTTAGGAAAGGAGTGGGGTTTCTCCTAAATTGTAGGAGATGATGTCATTTGGAGACAGCACAGGACCTAAGACAGGATTGGAGTTTTATAGTAGTTTTATATTTTTGGACAGCACACTGAGGAACAGAAAGTAAAATGGCTGTGGCATGACAGAACCAAAAGATTTTAGCTTTTGAAGGTAAGCCAGATGAGCCTCCAGGGAGTAGCTAACCTCCTGATCTTGCTATCATGCAGCATAAATATAAGAAATGAAAGAAAACTTTTCCTGCGGGGAAGATTACAGCACGAGCAGAACTGTCATTAAAAGAAATGTAGATTTAAAAGCAGACCCCACCCATTTTTCCAAATAACCATCTAAGGGAAAACTATGCTGCTAAGAATATAGCAGAGGTGCAAGGAGACAATCCACTCCTAAAGACATTTTCTGATGTGCACAAATTCATCCACATCCAGAATACCACTGAGACAATCCTTCTGAGCCCAGAGAGACAGTGCCTGTGGGTAAAGGTAGGGGTTTTGTTGGAAAATTTACAGTGAGAGCAATATCTCAAATTCTCTTCTGACAATTCTAAGTATCTGCCTGTAATTCCAAATGTATTTGTTCTTTTTAAAAGTCTATTCTGTCCTTGTGCCCTTCCTTCTGTCTTAACCTGCACCGTTTGTGCCCTTCTGTCTCAGCCTGCTTCGCTTGCCAGTGCCCTTTGGACTGCTTGTCTGATTTCCTGTAAGCCTTGCCTGTCCTTCAGAAAAGTACATTCTTCCTTTCATCCCCTGATTCAGAGGCTGAAGAGCTGATCCCAGAAGAAGGAATGGGCTGCTTCTTGCTGCCTTTTGTTTTGATTTTACTGTTGCTCACAATACCTGAAACTAAATTCAAAGTGTAAGGAGATACAAAAGAAACATTTTGTTGTTGTTGTTGTTGTGAGCTGATGAAAGGAACATTCACTAATACTCTGCCAGCGTGTGGAGGAGGAGGTCTGTGAAACTTAGAGCAGCGAGCTGCTCTAACAATGAACGTCTTTGTAGTGAAAAGCAGAAATACGTGTCACTTTCCAAGGCAAGAGAACTTTAAAAAGAATTGTTGTCTGTTGGAATAGAACATAATGGAACCTGACAAGTTTTACAAGATTATATTTGAAATTTGTTTTGGAGATTGCGACTAGACAAGGTTTGTAGCATTACTTAATGATTTGTTTAGTGACTAATGTCAGGACAGTAGCAGCCAACCAGTGTTAACAGCTTTCCCTCTTACGAGAAATTTTGCTATCAAGTATTAGAAAATCTTGGTAATGGGCATCTCTTGTCTTCCAGCACATTTCCTGTAAACTCTCTGCACCTCCCATCTCTCCCTTTTGTGAGTTTGTTTTCCCTTAGCTTGTGCTGCTTTGGTAACAGAGATTGTGGCAGATGGACAGTGCTGAGCCATGGAACACTGCACTTCTTGGCTGGGCATTAGACCGACTATGGAGAGATTTTACTTTATTCACATGGATAATTGTGCCTCCTTTTTTGCCCTGTCTCCATGTCCCTGGATCAAGGCTGGTGGACACTTACCAATCCCTTCTGCTTCTCTTCAGATTATCAGTGCCAGGCAGACCCTTCACTCATTAACATCAAGGGGTGTGAGATTAAGTCTTTCAAAGTGCAGAGGAGTCTTTTTGCCTCTCTGATTTTTCTGTGGATATTACAGGTTTGTTGTGGAATCTGTCCTCCAATGACCAGCTGAAGCACCTGTTGGTTAGAGAAGCCCTGCAGACACTGACTGAAGCTGTCCTCATCCCCTACTCAGGCTGGCCAGACAGAGATTACCCAAAATCAAGTGCTCTACCTGACCCTGATATCTTCTACAATGCCACAGGATGCCTGAGGTGAGCACTCAGTCTACAAAGCAATAGTGATGACAAAACAGGTCTGCACAATTATTTTTGGATAAATACACAGAGTTCATCTCAAGCCACAATCATTTCTCATGCAAATAGATGACTTAGAAAGGGGACATGGTGCCTGCAAGCACATGAAAATGTTCTATTTCCAGCTGCTACCAAAGATGCTTGTTTGAACATCTGTGCCTAAACCGATCAGAAAGTGATTCAACTTAAATTAGGGAAAAGCCATTTTTTAAACCAGAGAAAGCCCTGTCCAGCCTTTTGCACAAATTCAAGCAAATTGTAGCCATGGGGTGGAGGAACAGATTTATAGTTGTGTATTTAGTACTGCAACCTGCTAATAGACTTGTGGACATAGTAGCAGTTACTGTAGACAAACACCAAAGGCCTCAGTGAACACACCCCTAAATGGCTGAAGTATAAAAATCACATCTTCAATAAAAACACCTTCAACAGTCTATAAAATGGGAGCCCTTTGTGAGTTCAAAGTCATTGCACATTAAGTAAGTTTACACATTTAAAAACGCACAAAAGGACATAGTTTGAACTGACTAAGGAGTAATGTATGACTGCAAAGGCATGCCCTGAGGTTTCAACTCCTTCCAGTAGAGTACAAGGAATTAAGTTTGGAATTTGGAGGCTGGAAAGCTGCCCATTTTGCCTCACAAATATCTGCTATACTGACATGTCCTATAGCAGAGTAGTTGTATGTGTATGGCATTGATTTTTCCCGTGCAAACAGCTCTGTTTCTGACTCGTGTGGTTTCGGAAGACAAGTGAATTGTAAGATATACAAAATACTCAACAATAATACACCTTTTTCTGCCGGAACTCCTGTCAGCCCACTAACTACTAATTAACTTCATCTCTACGTAATAATTAACTTTTATTTACTCTGATGACTCAAAAACAAATACAATACACCCATAATAAAACCTCTCTAGCTAACGCGTAGTGCTGTTGTCTAGGAAATGAAGGAGGTTGCCTTTTTTCATATCAATTAGCCCAAGCTGCATTTGTGCAGGAACCAGCCTGGCTGCTCCTCTCCTGGTGTTTGGACTCTGGAACTGTCTCTTCCCTGTGAGGCAGCTGATGGGGGCACAGGTCATTCTCAGGTTTAGCTTGGTGTTGCTCCTCCTCTGCTTGTCTCAACAGATTGACACAACTTGTTATGTGACAAATAAGGTATAACAGCTCCTGAGTTCTTTCAAATGAAAATAGTTTCCTGGTTAACCTTACTCTGGACACAAAGTCAGTGCTTGGGGCTGCTCCAGAGCTGCTGTGAGCTCTCCAACCTTAATTAAAAGTCTCTAAATCTGCCTTTATGTAGGTGCTTAAGGATACATTATCTATTTTAAAAATACGACGTCCATATTCGTCCTTCTCATTTTTAAGAGCTTCAGCACTGAAAATTAGAAATAAAAAGGAAGGGCTTGAAAATTCCCAGGTAAAGGTAATCTGCAGGATTGCCATCAATTCTAGCACAGAATAGTTTTTAATGAGGTTTGCCTATTTGTACAGGCTAAATAGCTGAGATTTTAAAGATTGATCAGTTTGGATCTCTTCTCTGGAAAATGACTCACCTACCAGATTAGGTCACAGAAGAATTCCTTCCTTATGTATTAATAACAAAAAATCTCTGCATCAAAAAGAAGAAGAGTACGCCATGGAGTAATAAGAGTGTGCACTGAGTCAATGATGTTACTTATGAATATGTTTGAAGAGCCTACTTATTTGCCAGAATATAAATCTGTAATTAGTCTTCCCTTTTGTAATGCTAACATGTTTGTTGGGCCTGTTGATAAAATCTGTAGCCTGCAGCTTCTATTAGAGGGTAAAAATAGTACTTTGAAGTGCAACACATTATGCATAATACTGTACTTAGGTACAGGAGGACGCCAGAACTTCTTTTCAAAAATTTCCATACAACTGCTGACTGAAAGGGACAACCACAGCCCAAACTCAACACTAGCATCTGGTGGGGGCATAGGCACTGCACTACACCATTACCAATTTATAAATTACCTTCATCCTCCTCGAGAAAACAGCAGAAGTGAATCCACATCTAGCAGATAATATTGCAGGTACTTCCAAGCACTGGAATGAGTGCAAGAGCAGACCAGTCCCCAGTTATTGCCAGAAGTATTGTGGGGTCCTGAATCTCGGCGCCTGTGTTGGTGTAGGCAGTCACTGATAAGGAAGTCCAGCCTTAGAAGGATTTGCTAATCCCATTCTCTAGGTCTGTATTTTGTCTTAAAACCCTGTGAGAAGCAAGGCTTTACAGAAACCACAGGTCACAAACTTTATGTAATAAAAAGAAGCTGTGTACACCATGGAATTCTGCATTGGCAGTTAAAATAAATAATAGTGTTGTTTTGTTGGGAAATATGATAAAAAGCACTTTGCCTGGACCCACAGAGTAAGCCAAATCAACAGACTTCACTGGTTGCCTGACAATAAGCTGAATGAATAAAATTGGTGTATTAAACTATCTAGAATGTTACAGACATTTGTAGACAAGTCTTGTAGGATTTTGAAGGTAAATCAATTTTCTTGGCCTGAAAGTCCTACACATAAAAGTTCTGCTTCCAGTTGCAGTACAAAGGATAAAAATCTTCAAAATATTTCCCCATAATCCTCTGAGGACTATGGATAAGAGAGGATAAGATCCCAGCAGCATGTAGAATGCATAGTTTTGAGATTATTTATCTCAAGTGAACCTCTGGCATGACTTGTCCTCTGAAAGGAAGGCTTAGTGGAAGGCTGTTTGTATCACACCTTGAAAGCTGATAATGAGCTGGTTCCATTTTTATCTTGAAATACCTTTTCCCAGACTTCTGCAATGCTGAACTTTACCAAATTTATAGTTATCACATTTTCCCCTGCAAAACATTTAATTTAAATGCTGAAGCTGCTGTATTTCACTACAGAGCCATCCTTTTTAACTGCCCTGTAACATCCTGTGCCCCAATGTATTCTAGTTTTTAAAAACTTTCTAGACAACTATTTCCAGGATAGTCAGCTTGTCCTGGAAACCTCTCTCTCTTCACCCAGATAACCTCTCTCTACTCACTCAGTAAAATAAAAGTCATCCTTCCTTTTTCATTATTATTTTTCACACTTTGTCCGTCCCAGCTCCTGTCTGAGCTTCTTGTGAATTACACAGTGACCCACAAGGACGGTGGAAAGACGTATTTGGGAGGAAATTGTATCACTGCATTTCAGCCCAGGAGGCTGCATAAACATCTGGTTCCACTTACTCTGGAGGGAAGTGAAGCCAGAGCTGTCCCCGTGTGTTGAAAACCTTGGACTCGTAATGGCAGCTTCTAAGAGAGAATGTAAAACAAATGACTGATGATAATAAGGCTTTGAACCAAGGCCTCTTGCATAGCATTGCCATTCCTTTAAGTTTATTTCCATCCATTCTTATCTCCTTTTGCCTCCTCTTCAGTTTATCTGCTCCCCCAATTCCTGAAAGGAATTTTGTTACTTCCAACATGCAGCTTGAAGCCTGGCATATCTAGTTACTAAGTAGATCCCAGATACTTTTCCCTCCTTGGTGAATTTTTGAACTGTGCAAGGCATGAATGGAATGGAATTCCCCAAAATGTTGTCTGGTAGTTGAATTAAATTCACATTACCAGTTTTAGCAGAATGAGTCCCAGGAGCAAAATCCTTCTTCTTATCAGTTGCATGGACCATTCACAGCAGTTCAAGAACCTTTTCCAACAGTCAGTGTATGACTCAGTGTTGGCTTAGAAGGAGTATCCCTTCCATTTGGTGCCATTTATCAGCTAATTGAACATTTATTATCATCATTCTGTTTCTTTCAAAGTCATGCTTGGTTTTACTGTGTAGAATTTCTTTGTATTTACCCCACAGCTCTGGATCAAAACTTTATTTCCCAACAGGAAATTAGCTGATCCTTGCCACATGCCACCAGACTGTGGGCAAAGAGCTATTTTGATTACAGATGTAGTTGCACCATGCATGTGTGCAGGAGGGGACAGAAGCAGCAAATGCAAGATGAGATAAATGAGGTGTGTAAACAGAAACACATCAGCATCCACATCAGGAAATGGCACAGTTTGGGCATGTCACCAGGATTACCACAGCTAAGCATGCCAGAAGTCAGGGATTTCTTATTGGTGGGTGCTGCCAAATTGTCAGTTCTGAGTGATTGAAAGGAGAGCATCCCCACAAGCAGCAATCTCCCTAGGGCTGTGTTCTCCTCATGTTGCAAACACTGTGTGTTTCAGGACCTCCTGGAACTCCACTGCAATAAAGTCCAACTCCTGAGCTCAAAGGCTGGCATTTCAGTGACAGGAACCTCAAATCTTAGGAAGCCAAGATTAATTCAGTTTTGAAATTCTCTAAGCAAAATATCTTCATTGTTTCAAATATATATATATTTACATTTCTGTGACACTTCTCAGAATTTTTTTTTTAACCAGTTTAATAATATTTTTATCTCCTGGCATTTCTCAAGCTTCAATCAGCAAGCAAATCTAAGCTGTCAGCTGAGGTTTTGCCTGAAATGCTCTTCTCTGATCCTGTTTTGAGTAAGGTGGTTACAGCAGTGTTTGGATGAGTGGGAGAGCAAGAGCTCTTCCCTTCCCAGTCCACGTTGTCACACTGAGGAAGCAGGGAAAGGTGGAGAAAGGAGTAACCATGTGTGCACAGGTGTGCACACAGACACACACTGATATCTGTCTCTGGATGAGCATCAACTTGTAATGAAACAGAGCCCAGTAATTAATTTCCCTTGCAGAACAGGACAGTGCCCCTAATTCTGGCTCTTTTCCACCTCCTGAGCTATAAAAGCTCTTTATTCTCTTCATGCTGACAGCAAGGCCAGGGCATGGCCTCCCCTTGCATTCAGCAGGATCACTTGTAAAAAGTTGAGGGGATTTTAGAATAGTACTGGGACAAAACAAAACACTGCATCAGCTGAAGTGTCTTTGGCGAGGGAAATTCCACACTTATCTTTAACAGTATTTTTAGTCTGTGTGCCTCAGAAACCATTTTTGCTATGCACCAGGGGGCTGTAACGTGTGCACTTCTGTCAGCAGAAACATAGGAAAGGGTGACATGCCTTGAATGTGACATACATAGGTAAAATTAAATTCCAAAGGGGCTTTTATAGTAGGCCATGTTGTGGGATCTGAATATTGATTCTGTGATACACAATTCCATGAGAGAATAAATGAACTCATAAATAGAGACATCATTAACATCATGACCTAAAGTAAAATTGTAATTACAGTGCTTAGTATTTAACCTCAATATTACTTCCCAGAGGAAAAAAAAAATAGAAGTGAAATGGCAGTGTATAAAATGCTACATTCATTTTACAGTTTTCATAAGCCACAGGAAAGTTTAAACCTTACTGGCTTTGTCATTAATAAAATTGTAAACATTGTCATTTTTAGTGGGCAAAGTAAGCATGTAAAATAAGCAGCCTGAAACTATCTAAAGGAATATGTCCCTCTGTGTTTTGATGAACACTTAAGATAGGGTTATATTTAATGTTATTTCAAACAAAGAAGCTTGAATGTGCAGTCTTTTGTCTAGGAGATGCAGGAATCAAAAAACCAAAAAAAATAAGGCCTGCATTTATAATTCAGTATTCCATAATTCAGACTTTATTGAGTTGTAAAAATAATGATACCCCTAAATCGTAAGCGTTGTTTCTTCCATGGAAATCAGTAGCTTCTTTAGAGCCAAGCAGCTTCAAGCAGAAAGTTTGTGTTTGGTTTTTCAAGAGTTTTTAAATCAGTTTTGTAATTCATTTGTAAGTTGTACTTGGTTTACTACGAAGCACAGCAAATGTTACTTGAAATTCAGGCAAAGAGTGGGCCTTTGCATGTGACTGTAGAGGTGCTGCTAAAACTCTCAGATCGTGTGCCTGTTGATAGCTGAAAATATCCTCTGATATTTTCACCATCCTAAATATTAAAATTATAACTGAAAATGGAATAGGGAAAAAAAGTCCAAGGTTTAAACATTGTTGGGTTTGGGGGTTTTTTTGTTTGTTTGTTTGTTTGTTTGGGGTTTTTTGACCGCTTAAAAAGGATTACTCAACTTTGAGATGAAAATTTCAGTCAGGTTTTACCTTATCTGTCCAAAGAGAGTGGTTTCTTCCCCTGGAGTATTTGGGTTTGTCTGGGAGTGAAAGTTTTATCTAGAAGAGGCTCAGATTTTCTTACACCTCTGAAGAAAAGAAGCAGTCAGCCTGAACTTCAGTATCTTTGAGATTTAGCTGGAAAAGTTTGTCAGAGGAGCACAAGAAAATACCTTTGACTAAATCTCTTCTCCCCAACATATTCTTTCCTGCACAGAAACATGAGCTCTGCCGGCCCAGAAGGAAGGAAGAAGATGAGAGAATGTGAGGGCTTGATTGATTCTCTTGTGTATTATATCCAAGGAGCTATTGCAGACCATGAGCCCAATGACAAGGTACTCTTTGAGATGGAAAGTGTTTTCCTAGGGGAAATTGCCAAGTGAACATTTTTCTGTTGTTGTTTAAAAACCAATGTGTAGAAACAGCTGTGATGTAATTTCAAAACCTATTTCCAGGGCTTTTAAAACTGCCACCAAAGGTCAAAGTTCAGTAAGAAGCTTTTTGAAGTATTTTTATCCTGCAATCTAAAAGAATAATATAACACTAGGAAAGCATAACACTAGGAAAACATAGTATAGCATTGGGAAAACATTTTCAGAATCACTAGAGAGAAAGGTAGAAACTTCTGGTTTGTTTGGTGGGTTTTGTTTTTTGGGTTTTTTTAAGTGAGATAAAATCACAGCTTTCAGAAATGCAGAAACACAAAAAAAGTCAGATGTTGCCTTTTTGGTTGTCTCAGGGTGCTAGCTAGCTAGAAGCTTAAAAAATTAATCTGGTTACTCTCCATATATTTAATGCTACAGATCCCTTAGGAAATGAAGAACCTAAATCCCTTTGAGTGGCAGTGTGATTAAGGACCTTGCATCATTTAGACTAAAACTAATTTTCCTAGGTTTTTTTAGGGGGAAAAAAAAAAAAAAAGCTGCACTTTTCTTCCTTGCTGCCTAAGCCAGTAACTAGAAGGACATGGACACCTCCAGATGCCAGTTTCTCTCACTCTTCCTCCCACCACTGAGTGCAGGTGAACCCTGAACACAGACTCTTGGAGTAGAGGCTCATCTTTCAGCTGGGTGAAGTTGGGTGAGAAGAGCAGCTGTCACGTTAGCTGCAGCCTGTGAGGCACTTCTGGTGGGCCTGCTATAACTTGTGCTGTGTAGTTGTAATTACTGCACATTTATAGCTCTATTCTAGGATTAGTTACTTGAGCTTCCCCAGCTCCCTGTATCCAGTGCCATTAGCTTCAGGGAGAATCCAGCACATTACACGTGTGCCAGTAGCACCCTGCTGCGTTTTGTCTTAAAACCAGCCACTCACTCCTTTTTGACTTTCAAAAAAGGAGGAACTGGTAATAAAGCCATTTGCCACTAGACTCATCACTTAGAAATTGTAGACCTGACTTTAGCCATGTCCAGGAAGGAATGTCTTACTTTAAAAATCATTCTACCACAGAAAAATGCTTCCTCCTTGGGGAAGATGAAAAGCTTTCTTCTTGCTGATGCTATGGTGAGGTGTGTACATGATCATCTTTACTCCTAAGCTCTTAAACATTTCTTGGCACACTTCTGGCCTGTGTCAAGCACCACTTGCCCAAACAATTCCCGGGCACAGTTGAGGAATTATAATGTCCCGGGAGCGTTTCCAACAGGTACCCCATTCCAATGCAGCCCTGTGTGCCAGCTGGCCTCTGTGCTCAGGAACATCCCAGGGCATGTTCCATTTATCACTGTAAAGGCAGGCTGGTGGATCCATGAAGGCTGGCTCTTTGGTGAGGCATTAGAAACTCTGAAGTCAGTTACTGAAGATCCAAAATTGAAATCTCTTCCCATGTCTATACGTGTCCCTTCAACACATGCCAAAGCGTTCGATTTCTATTCTTTTGTTATTTTAGGCCACAGAGAACTGTGTGTGCATTCTTCACAATCTTTCCTACCAGCTAGAGATAGAGCTCCCTGAGAGATATGCCCAGAGCATATATATGCAAAGAAGAACTATTTCTAACAATGATAAAACACCAGGCTGCTTTGGAACACGGAGCAGAAAAGTAAAAGAGGTAAAGTACATGATAAGTTACATCTCATTTGGTTAATGACTTGTAACAACCTCTGGAGAATAAGGCTGTAGTCTAATTAACAGACTGTTATTGATGTATCTGGTAGGGTGACAATTCCTTGCCCCAAAAATGCAAATTTATTGCTAGTCTTTCTTGACACCAATTCTCTCATCCAGCTGCTGCCAATGACAGTGGCACAGCAAATGTTTTGTTAGTCAGGGAACATTCCTCTGGATGGACTGGCCACTATCACTAAATACTGAAATTTTGCACATTATTATTATTTGAGCTCAGAACTTGACAGTCTCCAAATAACCTGGTCATAGAGAGTTACAAAATGGCTAGTTCAGCTTGTGGTGCATTAAGCTTAGAGGTCACTGTTTCTAAAGGCTTGATGTGTTTACATGTTTAGAAGCAGCAGGACACCCCGCTACCTGAGGAAAAGAGCAATCCCAAAGGTGTTGAATCTCTCTGGCACTCTACACTGATTAGGATATACCTCTCCTTGATAGCAAAGAGTACCAGAAACTACACTCAGGAGGCATCCCTGGGAGCTCTGCAGAACCTCACAGCTGGCACTGGACCAGTAAGTCAGCTTTTTTCCTTTTCTTTTCATTTAGTTCTTGATGTGAACATGTAGAGTTCAAGGTTGCAGTGCAACTGAGCTCAAATAACCACTGGCAATTCACTGGCTCACTGGCATAGTGAAGGAAAATGAAGAACATTGAAGGGAAAGTCATAACTAGCAGTGCAGCTTTTCCGTGCTTGGCAGATAATGGGGTCTGCTTCTTTTCCCTCTGTGTACCTCTCCATGTGTGGAGTTTGCTAATTCATTACACAATGAGGGATGTGCAGATGTTAAAAGCACTGAAAAAGGTGTTTTGTGGAAGACAGTCCTGTGGAGAGAGGAGGGCTCTGACACAACAGCAGATCACTTTTGTGTTGAAGAAACTAATGATCTCTGTCTGAAGAACTAGCCAAAGAGCATCTGGGAGAAAGAGGCCTTGAAACTTCTCTTATTGTTTTCCTGTTGCAACTCATGTGTAGCTCTGGCTTAAAACTATTTAAGATATGCTTCAGCTGGTGCAGAGAAGCGGCTGTGTGTGGCCTTTTCTGAGGCTCTGCACTCGTGGTAGTGACACAGAGCTGCCTTTGCACAGATGCCATTCGCAGTGGCCCGCACTGTCGTTCAAAAGGCGAACGGCCTCCCGAGCATCCGAGCCATGCTGCACGTCAGCCACCCCGCCGTGAAGAAGACAGCGGTGTCACTGCTCAGGAACCTCTCCCGAAACACCTCCCTGCAAAACGACATAGGTGAGCACACACGGACACCTTGCTCTGCTCTGCTTCCTGCTCTGAAAAAAAGAAATGCGTAAAAATACACTGATCTGTGAGTTTAGTAGTTTAGTTTAGTTTACAGCCACTCTACAGGGCTTAAAATAGAGTTTCACCCAAACAAAGTTTTCACTATATTGGATGTTCCTCTTCAGATACTTCCACTGGTGTTACTCTAAAAATACATAATTGAGGTAAAGTCTACATAGATTTGGAGAAGGAGTTTTTCTTCTGCTTAAAATAGGGCAAAGGAAGGTGAGTGTGGAGTTCTGTGCTCCCACAGCTTCATAATGCAAGAAATCACAGAATATCTCTAATTCTTCTAGCAAAGATCAGACTCTCTTTTATTAGACAAAAAGCTTTAGAAGTTTGCAGCCCACACAGTTTTCCTGCAAAATCTTTTTGAGAATGGAAATTATAAGATGCTATAGAAAAAAATAGTTTGTTGTTTTTAAATTATCTCATTTCTAAATAAAAGCCATTTCATTCCATTTCAATTTATTGTGTATTTAAGATTTTTCCCTACTGACAGGATAAAATATATTCATATAATTTGTTGTCATTTTTTGTGTTCCCACCAGGGGGGAAAGGGGAAATTCCAGGTATACAGATGGCTCATGGGGCAGATTAACCTCCAGAATTCTGCAGAACAGTCTCCTGGGCCTTGTTTGATCCTTAGAGAACTTTCCCTATTAATGAAAATATTATACCATGCTGTTGGGCTGATTTCAAAGGGATAATCCATAAGGTGTTAACAATTACAGGTCGTGAATCCCCCTGAAAGAAAAGAAATTAAACTGATAAGAAGTTGGGATTTCATCAGGAAAAAAATAATTTATGAGAGTGTGGGAAAGACAGAATAGCACAAAGCCTTGGGGGCAGGTGCTTCATCTTGCACATTCACAGTTGTTTCCTTGCCTTACCCAGAACAGAGAGACTGGGGGAATTTCAGGTGGACCTTTTCTCTGTCAAAAGATGTTCTTTTTGATTGACTGAAAGCATGTGTGAAATTCCAAAAAGAAAATTTCAAATCAAATTCCAAAAAGAAAAACTTTGGCCAAAGGAAAACATCTGAGAGAGCACACTGTTTTCTAGATTATAAGGGTCTAAATTTATCCAGCAAAATGAACCTACATTTATCCAAATTTATCAAGCAAAATGAACCTCCATATCAAATGGAGATAAATGTAATATAAAACATCTCTGAAAGGGAAGTGGCAGCCTGCAGCTGGCACATTCCTGGTGAGTTTAGTCCAGCACATGAGGTATTGATGGATTGTGCATGAGGAAATTTACAGGCTGTCCCATGCAGTGTGGATGCAGCTTAACCTGAATTGTGGGGATGTA
Organism: Pycnonotus jocosus; assembly: GCA_013400435.1. Lineage (NCBI taxonomy): Eukaryota > Metazoa > Chordata > Aves > Passeriformes > Pycnonotidae > Pycnonotus > Pycnonotus jocosus. The sequence continues at coordinate 243,208 of VWYP01002948.1, read as the reverse complement.
ATGCAGGTAGGAAGCCATGAGTGTGTGGTGTGCTCCCAGATGAGGGAGCATGGGAAGGAATAAGGTACATCTGCAGCTGGTAGTAATGGGATTGCTTGTCTCTCTTCCAACTTGCAGCCAGAGAGGTTCTGCCAGACTTGGTGTCAATCCTGCCCGAGAGTGTTCCCGGCAGTGAGGTTGCCTGTGAGACCACAGCGTCCATCTGCTACACGCTGTTCAACCTGACCCAGAGCAGCTCGCACAACGCCCGCCTGCTGCTCAGCGCCCACGGCCTGCCCAAGGTCATTGCCATCAGCATGAACGACAGGTAAGAGGCTCCACAAGCCTCGCTCTCTCCCCAGGCAAAAAAGAAACTGCAGCCCCTGATACTCAGGGAGGAAAAATGCTTCATCTCAGTGTACAGGACAGCCCAAATAAGAGATGTGAATAGAATTGCACTGATTGGGAAATACAGAAAGATCTCTTACAACAGTTCTCCCATCCATAGCTAAATTCACCAGGTTCCAGCATTTTAAATAACTCCTCAGAAGATAACTGCACAACATTATCTGCATTTTCATATATATTTAGTGACTGATCATCAGATCTCATCTGTACCCAAAATGTCTTTCTGTTCATTGTAACACAGCCCTGATAAACTTTAGCAATAAAGTGCAGGGATACATTTTATAGAACTTACAGATCTGTACTTTAATATATGGGCATTCTAGAGAATAGAAATAAAAAATTAATAATTTTTAATATGTAAGCATGTGCAATCAATATTTACTCAAAAGATAATTAATGCTTTATAAATAGGAATAATTATTGCATTTGCCTTGCTCTCTTTTTGCAAAATGAAAGAAGAAATCAGTCTCAGTAAAAGAGGCCTCATGAGGCCCTGAATAGTTTAAATCCTGTCTGACTAACCAGAGGTTTTACCTGCTGGAAAGATGCTTTCAAATGCTTGTTGTGCTGAGGATATTTTCCTCAGCTGAAAATGCACAATATGATAGCTGCTCTAAGATGTAGGCTACAGAGCACTTGATTTCTCCCTAAATTTGAAGCGTGAAGCAGGGAGGCATGTTTCATTTGTTTCAGTAGTAAGGACAGCCTGAAACATGCTATAATACCTAAAGGGTGGCAAACCAGCACTTAGCGGTAAAGAGGGACAAAACAAATGCTGTGAGGTTATGTTTGCTGAAGTCTGTACATGCACTGAGATTATGATGTGGGAATTTAAATATGTTTAATCATTCTGTTTGCAAAATGGCAGCAATATGTTCAGCAAAGCCAGCAGGGCTGCTTCAGTCCTCCTCTACTCCCTGTGGTCACACACCGATCTCCACAGTGCTTACAAAAAGGTAAGCACAAAGAAAAATAATCTGTTCTTTCTAACTTAGAACCCTTTCATTTGTCCTCTGGGCCCCTTAGCACTCCTGTACATTTAAGAATCAGCCTATGATAGGATTCAAGCAGTCCCTGAATTTGATTTTCCCAATAACTTGTACATAAGCCTGCATAAATAATGCATGGCCTTAAATTTTGCCCATCCGTGTTCATGTTCTTTCCTTCTGTGGTTTTATATCTACTGGCAAAGCTTATGAAAAGCATTGCTGCTGCCTGCCAGAAGTGTCAGGTGGTGAGAAGTGATGCAGAGTGGGTGACCATCCACACTGGCTGCAGCAGCCTGGCACAGAGGAGCTAAGGTGCCAGCAAAAACAAAGGCAGGGCGAGGCAGCTTCCTGCTTTAAAACCAGAGCAGTTTTGTTCTCCTTGTTGTTTGCACAGCCTGGTAGCCCAGGTGTCAGCTATAATCAGACAAAACCCAGGGCCTGGGAAAGGTGTTGGCAAACATTTACTGCCATAGTCAGATCAAACAAAAAATGACCAGCATGAGCCTGGCACAAACAAGTTTGGTTTTTTGAAGATCTGTGCCTGCTTTTTCAACACACAGCTGATTTAACTCCCACCCAGCTACCTTCATCCTGCATTTCAAACTGTCTTCAATCCTTGTGTGTTTGCTGTTCAGAGTTTGTCACTTCAAATTCCCTATAACCTAAAATTGTTCCAAGTTCTCAAGCAAGCTGTTAGCATTTATTATTCAGCCATTTCTCTTTGGAGATTTTTTTGGTTGAAATTTGCTCCAAAAAAGTTTCTCAGCATAAACTTTAACAGTGTTGCATCACACTCAGCAGGTACTTTCCCACAAACCAGAAATCTGTGTTCAAGGATAAAGCTATTGTGCCATATAAATTCTTAACTAGCTTTTGTTGTCTCTGGTTTTTTTACAACTGCATTCCTGACTTTATCATACAGCAATATCCCTGATGGCATGAATTTTATGAATTTACTGCTAGTTTAGGAAAGCCTATAAGACATGTTTGTCAGACCTGATTTTCAAAAAAATGCTCCTCCTATGCAAATCAGGTTCCCTAGAAACACCAGGGATGGCACTGAAAACTTCAGAACCATCTAATGCCTAGACATTTTTGAAACTTTAATCTAATAAGCCACAGAAATCACACGATCAAATAAAATTGATAAAATCCTGAGTCATTTTGGCATTGCCATGTGTTCTTTGTTCTGACAGGGTTAATATCAGCTAGGTTAATCTCAGCTAGGTTAATCTCAGCTATTAGTCACCTCAAAGTTAGGAGTCTGTAGAGCTGAGCTAGAAGAACAGGCTCCTGGTACAGTCAGTGGGAGAGAGCTCAGCAATTCCAATTCTCCTCTCATCTATCTTGGACTAAAAGATCACTGTCTCTGTGGCTGCACAGGACTCTGCCTAGACCCCTACCATGGCTCCTTATTCAGTTTTTAGGCAGCTGGACCCACCCTTCCCTTGCAGAATCAGCACTGAAGATAACAAATTGTTCTGTTTCTTCCATTCCAAAGGCTGACTTTAAGAAGGCAGATTTCATCAACAGCCGGACCACAAAAGCCTATAACTCACTAAAGGATTGAATGAGAACATGGCACCACGGAAGACAGAGATGATACAGCAGCTAATGTAACCAGGCTCACAGCATTGGTGTTGCCATCATGAAGCACAAAGTATCTCAGAACAAAGGGGCTGATTTTCTATAAAGACTTGAGTGGACAGAGAGTAGCTTTTTTGAGCTTTTAACCCTAATCTTGCTGTCCCTGTATGTATCAATACAAGAATAACCAAAGATGGATTCTCCAGGATGTGTGAGGTGACGTTTCATCCAGGTTCACCACTAGTCAGAGCTCCAGATGACTGCCTTTGTTCTATACACAGGAGTTTGAAACACTGGTTGGCAGCAAATTATTTTCAGACTGTTTTATACCAAAAGTTTTCTACAGTGGATAAGCATCAAGTGCACTGCTCAGAATTTAGTCCTTTTTCACTCTTGTTTCTTCACACAGCTAAATAATAATCTCCAGACTCTATGAGTATGCACAAGAAGCTGTTTCACTACCTGCATTATAAAAGCACCAATGAAGTTAAAATTATTATTTTTGTATTGCTTATTTTCATGGGCTAACTGGTTCTTAAGCCTCTTTCCTTTGAGATTTCATCAGCATCAGCAGCAAAGCTGATTTTACATAGATCATAGACCTTGCTCCTCTCATACTCCCTCACATTGCTGATGCATTTTACAACTGTGTCCAGAAAGGATTTTAACTAGAACCACTGGGTTTAAGGCACTGTGTTTCAGATGACACTTTGGCTGAATTTAAGCTCATCATTCTTTGCTAGTTGGTGGAAAAATTATTTGTGGGTGATTCCGTGATTATTTTAAGAATATTGCAATTTCAAAACAATTCTATTGATAATCTATATATAATAAAGGGAGTGAAGTCTTGCCTTTATTTTTGAAATAATAGACACACACAAGAGGCTGAGCTCTGTGCTGATTAAGGAATTCATCTGATCCTGCTTCATATTCTCTTGAAATGATCATCCTCCCTACAGCAATTACATGCAATGTGATAATTTTAAGACTATGCCTGCACATGTGGAAATAGATAACAGGAGGGGAAAAAATTCCTGAGGACCTGAAGGCTCAGGGTTTCATGATATGATGCCCAAGATGGTAAAGAAGCACTAAAAGAAACCCCATATGCTACACTGAGTGAGTCAGATGTTTCTCAGAAAAAAACCCCAGGGGTTAGATTGTCCATTAAACCAGTCGGAAATTCTTATATAAATATTGGGTCATCAGCAGATGTGATCTGGCATTACTCTTCTGAAATCAGGGGAGGTAAACTACCTTTATGGCATTGGATATTTTGTCCTGTATGTTTACAAGCCCTGCTGCTCCAACAGAGCCCATCCTGTACCCTCACTGCTGAACAGCTGTTCTTGCCCAGAAGGAGATGCAAAATCCCTGGAGTAGGCACCTCACAGGGGAGGTCACCAGGCCTCTTCATTTCAACACTCCTGGCTAAAGGTCTGGCTCCTGCCAGAAATTTAGAACCAGCAGGTTGTACCATTGCATCATGTCCAAACATATTTCTGGATATCTGGGAGCTCAATTCTGCTGGTAGATGCACAGAATTCTCCAAGGAGTCCCAGAAAGTCCCACACATGCAAACAGAACAGAATGTGCCCCAGGGAGGGAAGCAAACAACACTGCTTTCCCATCACTGATCATTTTCAGAGGGCTGTTAGTCCTCCACATTTGCTTTGAATAACTCCAATCAAATGCACTCCAGTAGGAGGTTTTAAAAATACTATTATTTTTTGTAAGATGTCATATTCAAAATACTGCAGGTCCAAAAACAACACAGGCAAAGGGAACTTACAGCGCCGCATGTTGAGGGAATTGTTTTTATAACTTTTTCAAACATAGAAAACAGACAATTAAAATCCAGCTTTCTCTTCTATCTTGCTAACCCAAGTAACTCTGCTTGTGCCATGAAAGAATGAATATCAGGAAACCTGGACAAGTCTACTTTTATTGCCCAAAAGAAGTGGTAGGCAAAATTAATATAGAAAGAGTAAACCTGAATATGAAGTAGCATAGGAATGAAGAATTGCAGTCTAAAAGGTCAAGAAGGGAGCTTTTAGAAATACTCATGCATTTAGTTTTATTAAACTCACATGCTATTTAAGAAACAAAACAAGCAAGGGTGCTGAGTACTTTTAAATACTTGTGTACCTCTCAGTAAGATGTCCTTAAAAAGGAAATGCAGAGTTTTTGGGTTGTTTCCATTGATGCAGTGATTTTAAAGGTCTTTTTCAATTGAAATGAATTTATGATAGTGTCCCTTTAAAATCAAAGCAGTGTCCAAAAGTCACAAAGAGGTATCTCAGACCTGGCAGCAACATGAGAAACATGAGACACGCCTTATTACAACTGATCTCCTACTTGTATGCAATCAAAAATATTTCAACAGGACTCCAAAGAAAACAAAGCAGAGAAATAATAAAGTGCTCTCTAATGCAAAAAATCTGTCTTTGGCCTTTTTGTTATTAGTGAACCTACTTGGCTGGGATGTAGCAAATGTATTTTTAAGCCTTAGCCCTTCCTTCAAAAGGGCAAACTCATTTTTAAACTAAATCTAGGTATGGAGACTTAGACTTTTCTAAAACAAGACAGTGTTGCTGAAGGCAAGTTGTGTAAAGCTACTATGGGTGTGAGAGTCCTCCTGCAAATCATTTCTTTGCCCAGAATCTGCTGTTTTCACCTCTCTTTAACTGGTATTTGCCAACAAACTTCACCATGGGCCACTGGAGATCTCAGAAATAATTAGAATCATCCTCACCATAGTCTTGGACCTGGGAAATAGAACATTCCCACTTGCTCTATTCCTGAGAGGAGATCGTAAACCTTGAATTTAAACATGCTGAGCAGTGCCCAAAGAGTTTTTGTCTGAACAAGGAACGTACCCCAGGTCCTCTTGCCTTGTATCCTAACCAGTACTACCATCTTTCTCAGATTTGTTTTAGTAGGAACTCAAATAGTACAGATAATTTTGTAGTAGATTATGACATTGCCAGAGATTAGTCATTCCTTTCCTCATTTCATGCTCCTAAACATCAGTGCTTTTGCTTCTCCCTCCTTTCCTAAATAGAATTAAGCTATGTAAAATATTGCATTATATTGTGCATGGGCATGGGGTTTGGGTTACTTGTCTTTTTTGTGGGGTTTTTCTTTTGAGAAAGAACATGCTATCTATTAAGAGATGTTCAGTCTCCCTTTCTGGCCCCATAAAAGAACTTAAGGTGAAATGAGCTGGCACCATCAAAGGCCACGCACAAGAACTCCAGCCCTCCCCTGGCTCCTGTTTAGCCTGGCAGTCCATGTTGCAAAGGCAGCCCGTGGAAGCTGAGGGCAATCAGGCTGCTTGTTTGGTTGGCTTTTTGTTTGTTACCATGCTTAGCCCTTAGGTTCCAGCCTGGCAGAAGCATCAACATTTTCCTATCTTTAGTTTTCAGGGCCAAAAATCCCAACAGTGTCTCTTCACAGCCCTCTTGGGGGATGCCTCATGAGCTAGCCTGATGAGCAGTCAGTCACACAGTGAATCATGCACAAGCTATGCAAAGTGTTGAGAACTGGTGCTTCCCAAGCTATTCCAACTCCAGCAGCTGCTCTTCCATTCCTTTACTTAAACTGCTGCTGATTAAAACCTCAGTTTACATTCCTGACTCATACTCCAGACCCATCCCATGGGGAAGATAACATGACCTTAAAGCATTATCTGATTGGAGACAAAGATCTGGAAACAGAAATCAGACTGGAGGAAATGCATACTTGAGCTGAACATCACAGCACACCAAGGACAAGCCCTGAAACATCAGATATTGGTGCAACCTTGTGAGTTATGCCTGGAATATTGGTTTAGATGTTGCACAGCCCACAGGAAACCCAGCAGGGAGATTTGCTCAGATACACCAAAGACAAAAAGGGCTTTAGCACAGACATTGTACACAGATCAGAGGTTTGACTTCCTCTACAGGCTTACTTTAGATATATTAATAGGTTTGCATATGAAGGGGAAATAAACTAATTGTGTCTTGTTTCACATGTTCAGAGCTCAAAACATCCTAAAATACACATTAGAGGCATTCTAGGCTTAGGGTCAGAAATTAGAATTTGCCTGGATTGTTTGTTCAGCTGTATCTTCCAGTGCCATACCCAGTGTGACTGTAAATAATTCAAATTTAGGAACTTAACATTTCTTTAACAATTTTTCAGTTGCTCAACCCAAGCTCTCATTCTCTTATTTGTATCTTGTTATTCTTAGTCCTCTATCAGACTAGACTACATATGCACAGATAGAGAAAAGAGGAAACGGGCAGCTACAATTTAGAGCCAATACTGCAAATACATTCATGGTATCAGGGGCTTCTGAACAAGCCCACAGTCACAGAGCAACACAGAGAAACAGGGACACACTGCAAATCCAGTGCTCACCATCAGGCATTTTTTCCAGTGCTGATCACATATTCCCTCCAAATCTGTGCAAAGCCCTCTCTTACTTATGCCTGTGTTTTGCATGCTTTAATTTGTAATCAGCTGTAGGACCATGAGTCAAACTATCACCACTCACACCTTGAAAGGATCTGGGTCCCCAAAATCCCCACCCTGCTCTTCTTTCTGGGGTTCAGAAGGACACCACTACTACCTCAACTGTACTTAAACATCTGGGTCCTCCTGCAACTTCAGTAAGAGATTTAGGGTGTTCCTCAGTTCTAGAGAAATTTAAAGGCATTTTTTGACCCTCAAAAATACATCCTTTCCTGTGTTTTCATCAGAAAGGGAAATAGCCATGTCTGAGCCACAGAAAAATAATAGTGATAGGCCAAGGAGGGTAAAATCTTTCAGAAAGTTCAGAAACATTCTGAAGCCCATGAAGGTCATAAGAAAATGAGTTCCAGCCAGAATAGCTGTATTTGGCTTGGAATAACAACAAAATAAATCAGTAATGTTGTAGTATCAACAGAGTGTTAAACTCTACCTGGAAAGCACACTGTGCCTTAGGACACATGAGCACACTTGAGCTTTAACTCAAAACTCTGGACATTGGGCTTAGCCCCATTCCAAACTGTGTATGAGTTTAAACCCTGCACAGCTCTTAAAGACTGGAGGACCTTTGCATTGCAGTTACAACACAGCAGCACACAGGATGCTGCAGTGAGAGCAGTGGAGGTATTATGTCTTTCTGAAAATTAAAACAGGCATTCTTAAGGAGTTTTTTCTTTCCTGATGCTAGGAGAAAGTGCTCTAAACGTATGATACACATAGCCTTGAAATACTATTTTTGTAACAGGATAATATTTGTTACTTTAAAAGTATGTGGACAAAAGGTAAGAGTTTTTAACATAAAGGGATGCTGGGATGAGAAACTCAGGTCTGATGATATATATACATGGTGATAAAAAGTAAAATCTACAAATCAATATTTGCACCAGCATTGCAGGGAGTTTTTGTATTTTGTTTGGTTTTGTTTCAGTCGTGCTACTACTCGACTTGAAATTACTTAAAACCTGGAAGTCAAAAACTGGTGCCTTGGATAGCAGTAATATTTTTGCAAAAGTGTTATAGCAGAAGATTTGGCACAGTTTAAATGACACAAAGAGATGGAGGGAAGATTACCTTCTGGTGTGAAAGATTGGAGCAGAGGCCTTTGAAAGAATTCCTCCTGAATACAGAGCATGAATTACCCATCCTCCAAGAACAGGTTTCCTGATCACATCAGTTACTTTCTGCTGTTTTAAAGAGAGGTGGACAAATTCACCATTACATCAAAGTTGTAATTAAGTTATTGTGAAGGTTATTATGGATAATAAATAGTCCACAATGAATTCTACAGTCTATAATATGCATAGCTATAAAAGAAGAGCTATTTAGTGCATCTGAGAGGCATGGACCTGTGTTTTACAAAGCAACCTCACATTCTTCACATCCACTGTAGTGGCTACAGATACAGATTTGTTAAATAGACATTAAAAAGAAATGAGAGGGAAAAAAGCCATCAAAATCAGCAAACAGCAGTGAGCTGATTCCCAGCAGGAAAGAAAGCCAAGGTAATGAAGGTGTAGCCCTGGACAGTGGTCCCTGATCTCTCACATGTTCATTCCAACCACCAGTGGTAGATGCACATTTTGCTCTGTCACTGTTTCCACTCCTGCAGTCAGGCAGTAAGACCTTGGCTAGAATTTTTTTTTCCTCAGTAGACACAAAGCAAAAATAAAAATAAAAACCAGTGCAACATCTCAAGCCTGAAAAATATATTACCACATTTCTCGTAAAACATGAAATTCTTGTTAAATGCTCATGACCCCGTGGTTTGGGCAAGAAGACACCCTCCTGACTGCTGGCAGCATCACCAAAAGAACAGCAAATAGCTGATAGTTTACACTGGCTTATGCTGTTATCCTTTAAGCAGAGGCACCTTTTTGGAAGGGGAAAGTTTAATTTTTACATGCATGCCATTTAACAATTGCTTTTTCAGGGTAAGAAAGAGGAAAAGAAGAGGAGAGTTTCTGTGAAGATCTTGCCAACATTCTTTCCCTTTCTGGTCTGTAACAATAACTCTCCTCCTAAACTAAGAAAAATATGATTCTTCCCCAGCATATTCCAAGATAAATCAATTACTGTTTTTTAGAGATGTCCAGTGTACAACAGGCATGCTGAAATGTGCATGCATGCCATAAGTATAAACTGGTTTTGCTCTGCCTTAGGAGACAATCCGTGAAAGTGACAAAGTTGAGACCAGAAATAATCCAGCAGTCCCATCTCTGCTCCCACATCAAAGCCAGTTCCATCTCCTGTAAATTTAGCACTGAAATCAGGGTAACATGTTGCTTACCTCCATAAAACCCAAAACCTCAGAGACAGGAAATTCACCACAGGGTTGAGGGAAAGGAAGGTCTCAAAACAAAGGATGTTTCAAGAGTGGCTTGAGGATTTTCTTGCCAGAACAAAGTGAGATGCCCCTGTTTGGGTCCTTCATTTCAACAGTAGCTGTGCTGATAGAGTGGTGGCTCCCAGGGCTACAAGGGATACATCAGGAGATTCAGCCTTGATCACTGAAACTTCATTGAGGAAGGTAAGCTCTGAAGGGACAGAAGAGCCATGGCTAAGGTCTTGTGCTTATTTATTATTCATTATTCCCTAAAGAGCTTTAATGAGAAGCATCTTCAGTAATATTATTCCAGTAGTTGGAGTCCTCTAACTGCCCAAACATACTTTTTAGAAACTGTACCCCAATGGTTGGTGGGAACAGCCCAGCTCCAGCATTTCTGAGTAAATTGGTGTTTGACAGCCCTGCATGCTCATATTTCCCCCTGACAACAGGTCACCCACCTGCCACTGGCTTTCACCCATGGCTGAATTTAGCAGACTATTCCCATACTGTATCGTTTGCCATCTCCTCCTTCCTGCTATCACTTTTTCAAACCTGTATGTCTCTGATCCTTGCAATTTGCAGATAAGTGCAAATTGCACTTTCTCACACCTGTGCTGTGCAGTTCTTTGCATTTGTCTGGTCACTGCATGCACTACAGAGATAAAGTCTGTTTGGAGTGGGTTTTTTTAAGTTTGCTGATATGAGACATCTGTCCCCATAAACAGCTCTTTACTCCAAGGGATTTGATGGTGAGGAGGATGATGAGGAATACGGATATTTTCTATGAAAGCTGCTTGTAGTTTGGTATAAACAATGATGTGGTAAAACTTCAAGGTGTAAAATAAATAGTAAATCACCACACCTTGGATTTTCAAATTCTGTTGAAGGATTTCCATGACTGAAGCTAGAACTCATATTCTTCCCCAGAAATAAAGTAGCATATCATTTAAACTGTTTAAAAATTCTTCATGCTCATTGGACTGCACTTTCTGAGTGCTTGGCAGGGATGTAAAGCAGCCTATAAACACTTGCAACTAAGCCCCAGAGATCACAGAATGAAACTTGTTCCAGTAGTGAAAGGAGGTAAAGCAAGGGGCATCAGGGCAACAGCACCATGCTTTGGTGTGGGAAATTCAGGTTGGGCATCAGGAAAAAACTTCTTACCAGCACAGTAATGCCATGTTAGAAACAACTATCCAGAGAGGTCAGAGATGCTCCAGTCCTACCACTTTGGAAGACTTGGCAAGAAAAAAGCAGCCTGGCAACTCAATAATTCCTATTCTGTGCACAGTGCAAGTGGTTACAGCTCCAATCACTTCCCTTTAGTACAACTTCTTTAGGATTTTAAAACTTCTTGTCATAAAGTGACACCAGCTTAGGCTTATAGGGATAGAAAAAAAAAATCTTTGGGGTAACTTTAACTGGAGACTGGGAAATATTTTCCCCTTGAAGGGAAACTCATCCCCTGGATGGGAATTCAAACTCCAGGTGGTCCTGCCTAACTACATGAAGCAGAGAGAGGAACATTAGTTCTGACTGACATTATCATTAACTGTGTTTGGCCAATGACACCAGAAAAAGATGCTTGCTTGATCCCTTTCTCATTCCCCAGCACTAAGCTTAGTTTCACAGCAAAGCAGATAGATTTTTCACAAGTTCTGAATGCTTCTGTACTTCTATGTTGTTGCTGTTGTTCTAATCAAGCCAACAGTTTCTGCCTCCAAAAAACTTCATATACCTGAAAGGAAAAACACAACTTTGAGAGAAAAAATAGTTGCTTACAAACTTTCTTGAAGTGGGTCTTAAAATCACCACTCTAAAAGAGCTCCCCCATATCTGTTTTCAGAATCTACTGTACTTTTGCTTGAGCTTTGATTTTCCATAATGGTGACAGCTTCCTTCACCATACTTTTCGTCCTTTTATGCTCTCCTTTCAGTAGAGCTCTCACATTCCAGCTGTAACAGTCACCATCAGCCAGAGCAGGCCAGCTCTGGAAATTCTTGTAATCAGCTCCCTGATCAGGAGCTTAAATGTGAGCCCCACATAAAGCAGCAGTCACACCCCCCTGAAGAGATAACTTAAAGGATGTTGGGTCTTGCCCAGCTGATGAGTGAGCAACCCAGTCAGCTGTGAAATTCAGACACAAGGAGGAAACTTGACCTTGTTTTTTGGCTGTTTCCACCAGCTATAATCCAGATTAATTCAAATCTTGGTCCACCAGTGCAAATATTTGCATAATGTGGAACTTGTTTTTCTCATTAAAATTACCATGTTAGTTTTAATAACCATCTTAAATTGTAAATATTAGAAGTTACCATTGAAGTCTCCAGTTACAGATTCATTTTGGTATACGGGTCTCCTTTTTTTTTTTTTCTTTTTTCTTAAATAGAGACTAATATTAGGGGCAAAGGGGAGAAGAATAAAAATGTACTGTTTGAAATTTTGAAGCTTTTTTTGTAATGAACGTGACAATTTCGACATTGGTTTTATTCTGCTGACTTTTTTTTTTTTTTCCAACAGCCTGAGTTAGAGGTCTTAGTTTACCTGGGAACCTAGATAAAAATAAGCAATGTGTTAAAGTGCCCAGGGAGACTGAGAGCATATTTTAAACCTATTCAGAGCATATTTTTAAACCTTGTTCCTACTTAAGTAAGGAGAATGGAGAAAGACCTGGGGCACACCAGTGGATAGCAGTTAATGGATGGGTAAAATTTGTTCTGTGTCTGTCATTTAGTAAATGCTGAGCATAGTGAAAGGAAAAGACATCATAACTTAGGAGGGAAGAGCCCAAAATTGCATGAAAGACCTTCATACTGAAATAATTTACTTGTTATGCCTCCAAGGCAGAATGCTGCAGCAATCTGCTATTCTAACAGCAGCAATAAAGTTGGAGATGGTTTGTTCACAAGGTAAATCCTGTGCTTCCTCCTTAGTTGATGTAAAATTTAAGGAGCATCTGCTAAAAGCCCCAAGTCTCAGCAACTATGCTGTATTGACCAGCCTCAGTTGAAGTTCTTTGAAAATACATAAACTAATCAGCAGTAATTACTAATAGATGAGTTAGTCCTGTCCTCACAAACCTGAGATAGAAGCTGCCCTGAGAGCCCAGGCAGTGAGTGCAGATACAAGGCACTGAGCAAAACTAATTAGGTGGTTTAGGAACCAATAAAAAAACCTTATCATAAGAGAAAACTTTAGCCTGGACTTTTCTTTTCAGGATGCTTGAAGCCTAGTTGCCATCATGAGTTGCATATAAAAATTGGAATTTTTATTCCTAAAGCATGCAAGCACTTTAAGAAAAAACATATAATGCCACTTATTATGCCCTTTAATATTGCATATCTAAGCCTCTGCTCACAACGTACAAAAGTAAGAGGAAATAACAGCCTGAACAGTGTGCTTAAACTTCATTCTCTGTATAAATGGCATGTATCAGAATGTACTGAAGGAAAAGAACAACAAGTTTTACCTGTTCTTGAGGAGTTTACTGGATTCCCACACCCAAAGGTATTCTGTTTATTGTTGCTCACCTGTCAGATCAATGAAAGCCTCTGGGCACCAGTGAAATCTCCTATGAACGGGGTGCCCTTCAAAACAAGCAGTTTTCTCTGGCATCAGCTACAAGAGCTGAGTTAACCTCACCTTTTCCATCTCAAACACATAGGGACTACTCCATTCCTTCAAATAACCACCTCAGATCATTTTCCAGGGACAATCCAAGCCACTTCCTCAGAAAAGCATTGATGTGGTAGTTTGTTGTTTGTTGGTGGTGGTTTTGATGTTGTTTTTTAATGCTTTGAAAAATCTTATTGAAAGGACTATTTTTCCACCAAGGGGAAATTTCTCTGTTTTCCAGGAGCCCACAGGGATGTGAAATGATAATGTGCTGCCCTTCAAAGGTGGAACCAAGCACTAGTTGCACCAAGTACTAGTCTGGCTTGTTTTCTGGGAATATTGATTTATATTTATATATANATATATACATATATATGTAGTGACACGAATTAAAAGTACCTGTTTCAGATAAAATGCTTTATTTTGTTGCTTCCTGGTAAATTGGAATGCTCTGAGCAGAACTAGCAGCATTCACAAGTATTCAAACTGCAATAGGCACAGCAGGTTCAGGAGCTGGTTGAGTTACTTCACATTCAAGTTTAAATAACTATCAACTTATCAAGATTTTTTTTCTTTTTCTTTTTTTTTTTTTTTTTGAGAGAGAGATTTATTACTTCTGACAGACAAATGTAGATTAAATATATTCAGCAACTCCCACACATATCTATTTTAGGAGCTTCTTCATGCAAATATGATACCTCAAGGGCATTCTTTTGCCAAGAGAGATTTCACATCACCTAGGTTGTTTCTGGAAAGGTGTGGAATCTATTCAAGCACACCAAATTCCAATGTGTCTCTCAATACACCTGTGTGTTTGAGTGTATCTATATCAATTTGTGTGAAAGGGTTATAATAAGAATGTCCTTGAGAATGAGGCAGGGGGAAAAAAAGCTAAGTATTGAAAGTTAAGAAAGACCAACAGTAAAATTACATTATTACATTTTTTAGTCTGTTCTCTCATGTTTCCAGCAGATGCTCTGCATTGGAACAGAGAGAATGGGTCTGATCTTGAAATTAAATTATAATCTCAGTGACAGTCTAATGTCTATATCCAGAAGAAGTTACATTACTTCAAAAGTAACTCAGCCTGTGTTGGCAACAGCAATTTTTGACCCAGACTTAGTGCTCACAAAGACTTCATCTGGCCAAAATGCTCAGATGCTCTCAGATGCCAGCTACATATTGGCAACAGAGGGTAGCTCCAAAAATTAGTGCATCTCTACTTTTTTTCTTCTCAGAAGTATTAAAAACCACACAAGATAATTACAACAGTTCTGCAACCCAGGCAGAATGCTGAACCTGCCTGAGCCATTCTCTCACTTGAAAGTGACACACCAATTACAAGTTTCATTTGGCTGGGGGCTTTAATTTACTACATTTCAACGTTCTGCTGAAGCTGTAGCTTTGTTTCCCATTGCACAGGCCCATCCCATGCCAAGTGAGGGCAAGATGCAGAGATAACGCTGAGCAGAATTTATTTGGCAACTCAGCCCCACAATCCTGGAAGGAGGTGTTTAGGTGCCAAGTTTAGACAGAAGCTCCTCCTGCATTTCGATTGTTGCTTTTAAAGCATGTCTGCAGTGCATTAAGGACCACAAAGTGAGGCCCCATGCCAAAAGCTAACTGTAAAAAAGTAAGGAATCGGCACACTTCCAACGTTAATTTTAAATGCACTCTGCCTGGACAAGAGCAGCAATGATTGATCAATCAACTGTCTCTGCAAATTCACCCTGCACCTGAAAGAATACAGATGCAGAAAAGCAACTGTTTCTCCCTCACATTGCAAAGGAGAATTAGAAGGGCAAATAGCTCAAGTAAACTAGAACAGCTGGTTTTTCTAGCCCAATTTAGGCAAGGAACCCCTTGTTAGAAACAATCCCTTTGTATTTCAGAGTACCTTTCTCAAAATGTTAATAATAAAAGCACAGTCTTCCAAAACATTTCTGCCAGAATCAGAAAAAAAATACAAGAATACATGGCCCAGGAAGGTCTTTCTGCCAGGGAGGACATGATCCAACAGATCTTTTTAAGAACTGTTTGAAGATCTTGACTGCAAACTGTCAGTTCATACTCAGAAGTTATTAAGACTTGTGCAAAAGTAGTTCCTTTAATGACACTACTAAAACCATCTTCTAAGCATTCAAAAAAACTGCATTACTAGCTTGGCTGGAATGGAAGAAGACAGATTAATTAGAACAACCAGATTTTCAGACAGAGCATAACATTTGGTATTTCAGCTCTGTAGTTTTATAGCTCTGCAGAAATTACCTTGCAGAAGCTGAGATCTGCTCAGATTTCTCCTTAAGTTAATATGCTTTGTTTCACAGGGAATGCTTACCTCGTGTTTATGCTAATAAAATTATTCCTCATTATTTCGCCTGTGTTGTATACCCTCTTCCATTTCTAAACTACAAAGACCAACAGAAAAAATTATTCCAGCAAGGCCTGCGGCATGTCCAGCTAAGAAACCATCAAGAGAAGTTTGAACTGTGCTAATTTCAGTGGCTGAACTGCTTTCTTGTTAACCTTGTACAGCGTCAGAATTGGCCAAGTCAAAAGCATGAGACCATTTCCAACTTCTCCCATGTGCTCAGTGCTCTAGGAGGATGAAAAATCCAACATGAATAATCACTCTGGGATGAAGGAGAGGGATGAAACAAGACAGATTGGATGGAAAATAAGTTAATCACTAATCTAATAAAATATATGTTGCAGTTGTTAGGGTTTGGTAGAACACATTCTAGAACGTGTAAATTGCCATAATCTCTGGAGATAACCAGTTATTTCCAGCAGAAGTGGTGAGGTTCCAAAGGGCCACAGGATGGTAAGCACAGGATTTATCATTAGAGTGTAAAAAAGCAGCTCAGTAATTTAGAGATCAGTCAAAGCAACTTGACCTCTGGGATGAAATATTAATCTCCATTCCGAAAACAAATAAGAACAGTCTGAAAGTGGCTCATTCATTGCCTGCTAAAGATTTACTAGGTGTCATCCAGATTTGAAAAATGCTTCTCCCCTTGAAAATCAGCCACGGTACACAAGTAGATTCCCTGTTTTCACCTTTGCTGAGGCTCCTTTGCGCCTGTAGCTCTACAGGCAGATCGCCTGGATATCAGGAGTGTGTGGCATTCACCAGGGCAGGCACACACAGCCAGGGACAGGCTGAGGCTCTGCCTGCAGATGCCCCTGCACATTTTGCTTGGGAACATCACCAGCCATGGCTCTGACTGACACACGTGACCTGATGGGCACCTTATTCTTCAGAGGAGTGAGATTCTTACTGCTATCCTCAGAAGAAATCAAGACCACAATAACAGTAACTGGAACTCTTAGATATGCTCTTTCTTGCTATTATTTCATGCAATTGATTGATACCAAGTGCCTTTCTGGTCAGGCTGCCAAGGTCAGGTCTCCAGGCAGTCAGATCACTGGCCAGACTATGATGCCACACCTTCAGGTCAGGGCTTTCAGGAATGACAGAGTGAGCCAGATCCCATGAAAGCTGGTGTCAGCTGATCAGAAGAGAAGCACTCCAGGAAAAGCCTCTAAGAAAAATCTCCAGTGTTTGCACGCATGCCCATCATGCCAGGCCATCATGCTCCCTTCATGCCAGGGGAGCATGGAGAACCAGGAGAGTGGGTCTCAGCCTTTTATGTTAGTCTGGAAAGGGCTTCTTCTTTCTTCTTTCCTTCAGAGGACAGGAGTCATCCTTTTCAAGTCTTCTCTTGCTCAAAGTCATTTGACTCAGGTCCCAGACCTGCACCTCCTCCCTAGGGAGATGAGAAAAACCAGAAGCTTTGTTGCTCACATTGCTTCATGATCAGGGGTGATGTTAATTGCCCCCAAAGCAATTAATTTCAGGAAGCATTCTCTTGCCCACTGTGTCAGGAACACAACTACTACACAAGACATAAAGATACACATCATAGCCCACAATTTCACTAACCTCAGAAGAGCTGCAGTAGCATGTTTTGATGTGAGTCACAAACCCACATTGTTTGGATTCTACCTGGTAACTTAAAGCCTTGGTTCCGAAATGCTGTCCAAGGATTCTCCTCTGGATTAACTGAGGACTTGCATCCTGGAAAACTGCAGCCTCAGACCTCCAAGGGGGTTCAGCATCTCAGCCACAGACAGACCAAGCACTGATAGTCCCAAGTCAGAGCAGTGAGCCCACAAGAGCCAACAGATTTAGGGAAGGTGCTGACTGGCTTAAACGAGCAAAGTGGAGGTGCCCGGGTAAAAAGCTGACCTTGTAAAGGACGGACCTCATTAGCAACTGACAGGACTGACTCAGTTTCTATGGAGAAACATGGAACAACGCATGGATCTTTAGCAAAAGAAAGTGTTCTGTGCCAGGCTGCTTTCCCCTCACCTCTACCTGCCAGTCAGGAGAAAAGCTGGAATTCTGCTGCTCAAACTGCCACTAGCTAGTGCTACCACACCTCCCTGCTGCCTCCCCAGCCTTCCTGAACAAGTCTTAGAGGAAGGAAACAGAAAAAGCATCCAAGTGGGAGCGTGCCCCAGGTGTGCAGGTTTCAGCTGCTCCAGATGTGGGATGGGAATGGGCTGTAGGTCTCCAAGTGGCACTCTCAGGAAGGTGCTCTCCTTGCTCCAAGGCTGCTGAGTGCAGAAGAGGTAAAAGCTCAGGGTGGGGTCATGTTGACACATTTGCTCTGTGCCATATGTGCATAACCAGGGACTGACTGATTCATGCAGTTTCACTCCCTGTGGGTCCTTTGTCTATGGCTGTGATTTAGCACTGCAAACCACAGCTGGCCAACTGAACTTCAGACTGAAAAGGCACATCCATCCTCAACTTTGGTTTAAATGGATTACTCTGGTTTTTTCACAAGTAATTTCCACTGAAAGTCTCGCCGGTGCATTGCTGCAGCCACAGAGAAACCAATGAATCCCTGTGAATTCCCAGCTGTAGAGGAAACCACCCTGCTAACAGAGGAGAGCATTGCTGCTCTCCTGCCAGCCCCAGCTCACACCTGGCACAGCCCTTCCCTGCTGCTGGACCTGTCCCACGATATTTGCTGGAAGCCAGCCCAGGGCAGCAACAAAGGGAAGGCGTTGGCCTCTGCCTGGGAAGTGCCAGCACAGCCCTCTGGTGACTAACCTGGCACTGCCCCACTGGGCAGGCTGAGGGCTTATGCAGTGGGATATTATTTCCAGTAGAGTCATTGATGCCAGGATCTGGCCTTGCTGCTGGCACCTTGCACTGCTGCCACCTCACCGACCGTGGCAGGATGGCTGCAGCAAAGCTGAGTGTGGGGGACAGAAAAATGGAGCACACCAAAGCCTCCTGCTCTGCTGTGCCCTGTCTCCCCAGCAGCCAGGTTGCAGAGGAGGCACAGCTTCAGAAACCCTGAAAAAGTTTCAATTAAGATTTAGAAGAAAAGAGAAACCATCTCATTTTAAGGAGAAAAAAAAAAAGGCATTTTGGACTGAACATAGTATTTCCTACTTCTAGATTTCACTTTTTCTTTTTGTATTCCCAAAAGCAAAGGGAAGTGGAGGACACAAATAAATAAAATGCACCAGAGACCCACAGAAGTCCCCAGTGACCTCAGAGATAACACACCCCAGAGGTGGGAGATCCCCAGTTAACCCTCTGCCCCTCACAAAGAGCTCACAGAGCTCACACCAGTGTGTTCCCTTCCTAGGACCAGCCAGTCTCTCTTTCATAGATGGTGCCACAAATATTTAGGGCCAAGGTAACAAAACACACCAGGACCACACGCTTCCAGAGCACTGGCAGGAGGGACCAGGCAGTCCAAGTCCTTTTCCTGTGAAATTCTCACATGAAGGTGTAACATAACTCTTCTGGGAGCAACTTGCCAGGAGCAATCAATGAGAATTCCTGTGCTGCTGAATAGCAAATTTCCAGAGATAATGGCTTCCTTCCCATGCCTCATCCTGGGAAACACTCAAGGCCAGGTTCAAGGGGCTCACAGCAATCTGATCTAGTTGAAGATATCTCTGCTGATTGCAGTGGGATTGTACTTGATGGCCTTTAAAAGGTCCCTTCCAACCCAAATCATTCTGTGATTCTCATCAAATTCTTTTAGTTAAAAAGGTTCTAATAACCCCGCCTTTTCTTGTAAATCCTAAGAGTGGACTCATGCTTTCCTAATCACCAGCATATTAATCATTTTTCCAGGAATTTTGCAAGAGGAGATTTTGCAACATAAAGCACATTTAGTTAACATAAGCTGGAGCCACAAGCATTTTGACATCAAGGTTAGTAGCCTTGACATAACAGAATCAAACTATTAAAAGCATTTAGGGTGTGGATGTAACCTGAAACATATTTAGGAAATCCAACCCAATGGGCTACCACATTACAAGCTAAGAGCATTGTTTTGGAATCTTGTAGGGCCCCTGATTCTGATAAGGCAGCGTCCAAGTAAAACAAGAAGAATTATGAGAGTAAAATCAATGTATACCCATCAAAGGTTAAGAACTATTGCCTGCAGTTTCATGTGCAAGCACTCCTATTCCAGCTGTCAAAAGAATCATTAGAAAAAAAAAATTTAAAAGCCTGATGGGGTAAACACACTTTCAACCAAATTCTCTTATTCCTTTTCATCATACACCTCCTTTGATAGGTGAAATTCCCCCATGACAGGGCTACTGGATGGTGTTCAGCAACTGAGACTCTGTGGGGAGACAGAAAGAGTTGCTGGGGCCAGTTGCTGTTGGAATGTGCTCTTGTTTCCTACAAAAGAAGCATGCACAAATGAAGAGAGGAAGGAATTAAGCCAGAAAAAGCCACTTTTGACCCTGTTGCTGTATTTAACTTGCAATATTACTGCTGAGGAAGTAAAAGCAGTTTAACTACAAATTCCTTAATGAATACATATTATTTATTTATATTGGGAAATGGGTGCTGACAAGTTTGCTTGGGCTCAAGCTGTGGAAAAGGGGTAGCCAAACAGTTACTGGGAAGGGCATCACTCCCAGCACAAATGCTGTAATGCCTTCAGAGACAGAAGATAAATAAATCACACTTCAGATGACAGGAATGCTATTTATAACTTTAAAAAAAAGAAAAGGCAGGTAGCAATGAAGGCTAAGAGCTGCCTGATTAGCACTCCACAACTGTGAGAGGAGAGCTTGAGGCTGGGCCCTTCACCAGCAGTCCTGAGGCAATGCATTTATGGTGCTTAAAGCATAATACTCCTGAGGGTCACCCAGACAAGAGACCTGGAAAGAAACGAAGTGCTAAAATGAAAACCTGACATTCCATTAAGAAATCTGCCTCTGCAGTTGTTCCCTCTGTGCCTCAGACTGAACTGCATTTCTGTGTTTTTGCCAAGTAGCTTTACCTGTATCATATATCTTTGAGTCTAGCCAAAGGGGAAGTAATAAATTGGAGTATATAGAACAAGATAATAAAATGCAGAAGTTTTATACTGCTATCCCATCAACCTGAGAAAATATATGAGATCTTGGCTCTAGCAATGATCAAGAAACACATAAAGCAGCATTAATTCCTCTCAAGTGCTTTCTCGAAAAACAACTTCTCTTATCTTAGCCCCAAAGTTACCTCTGTTCCTTCCAAATTTCTGCCTTAATCCCAGCAGAAGGATGGCTATGATTTCAGTAGTAAAAAATTATTTGCAGAGATAACAAATCTATTGTAACTAAAATGACTGATGGACCCAGAATCTCAAAGGGAGGAAACCCACAGAACTTAAATTTCTCATTTTATTCATTTTTATGCATCTCTTCAGCAGTTCAGCCCACATTAACAGAGACAGTGGGGTCACAACAGGTTCAAGGCACAACAGGTTCATTACCTGAACATGTTTTTTTGTGCTGTAAAATCTATTTCCTATCTGGATTTACAGGAGGAAACATGATCTCCGTAACCAGTGCTTCTAAAACTGGTTTTATATGCAGCCCAATAGATGATTTATCTACCTTTGACTTAATCAAAAAGTTATTTCCATTAAGGGCTAGCCTCTGCCTCTTCTGGTTGAAATGTCTGGGCTATAACATCCTGCAAGGAAGTCTGTTGAAATCACAGCCAAAATTTCAGCCAGACAGGCACAAGCAGGCGTTGAGTGAGAGTCATGGATGTGATTTGTGTCAGGGGAGTGTCACTGTCAGTGTGCCAGAGCTAACTCGATAGAAGCTGATGTACTGCCCTGCCAACATGAACCAACTGAGAAACTGCTGCTGGCTCTGACCCCCAGCACACTTTAGCGCCTCATGGCTCAGCACAAAGACTATGGAAGTCCAAAAAGAGCAGCTTTAGGCATTTTACAATCCAGTGTGCACATACAGCCTGTCCTGATAACCTCTCCACAAAAAAAGAGCAAGCCCTTCTCAGGCAGGGGCAACCCACCAGCTCTGTGGGTTCTCCTCAATTGTTCCCAAAACTGGTCTCCAGTTATTGCAAGGAACTGGCTAGCAGGTCAGTGTTTCCAGCACTGATTCTGTCATCCTGTTAAAATCACATTCCTACACAGCTCAGACAAGGAGATCTATTGCTTTAATACAATAAAACTAAAATTCCCGTTTTTACAGTCTCAAAGCCTGTGTGAAACCAGGCATGCAGTAAAAAGACTGTTTGCATGGGGCACCATACACACTTAAAAGCCAACTGTATTGTCAATACTGAAAATTGATATAGATTTAATTTGCCTTTTTTGCTGTACTTGAGAAACAGTAATGGGACACCCCCCAGGGCTAATTTAATATAGTTTTGTGAACAAAGCATCTGCTTCACATCTCCAAGCAAATGAATTTGAAGTCTTATACAGAGTGGATTGCATTAACCTTTCTAATTATTTTTCTCCTGAGAAAGCACTTCCAGATTTCTCCTGACAAAACATATTTCACTCCTGAAGTGCATTTACTGCCAATAATTAAAACAAAAATAGAGCACACACGCTCTTGTAAAACAGGCAGCCCAACAGCAGAACCACAAATGCTAAAGAGCCTTACAGCTCCATAAAGCCTTGGAGCAGCCTGCAAACACAGCTGATAACTAATTCCAGCCAGCACAAAATATGTGCTAGCTAAAGATTAAATAACCAAACCTCTGGAAGTTAAGGTCTGACACCAGAAGTATGTTTAGTCCTCTCATTTAAAAAGTTGTGTGTTTGTGTTAAATGCAGAGGCTTGACATGCTCCAGCAAAACGTGTCTGTGCATTCCAGAACAGCAAAGGATCCATGGGGTCTTTAAACGACAGACGACAGAATGTGCGTCCTCTCTTTCTCTCCCTACCCCCAATCGTGCACAGCTCTGTGTGATGTTACTCCACAGGGCAGCTGAGACACCGGATGGTGTCTTCCTGTGATAAACAGGCACATTTATTGGGAATTCAGCACGTTCATGAAAAGGAAATGAACTGAAGCAAAAGTGCAGTGAATCACCAGTGGCTGGTCCCTTTGCAGGGAAATGGAAATTGGGGATGGCACACTAGAAAGGATCACCTTTCCTCTGCCTGTCAATGCCATTTACATGCCACTTGCACTTCTAGCTCAAATCTACAAAGGAAAAAAACTTTCATAATGGCTGCTTTGAGCTGATATACAATGGAAAACTGCTGATTGGATTCCATTTAAAAGAAATACAGAATCATTTTGGACTAGGTACAATAGCACTAAGTTCTGCTTTAACTTGGTATAATTACAACTGGCCATTCATATGCTGAACTGACATCAAAGAACAATTTATTTTGAGTAATAGCCCATAATTCACCCTAACATATGTAATTAGAGATGAAATTTAATATATGCCCAGGCTATTGAGAGGGAATGGGAAGTGCAGACTTTTGAATTCATACTGTGTAGGAACTGCTTAATAATACAACAGCTAAAGATTAATCACCCATCATAGTGCAAAAGATCAGGTAATATTAAACAACCAAACAAAAATCGTGCACAAAGGAAACATATTATAAGCACAGTGGAAATTATACGTGCCAAAGCTAAATTAATTCCTGGTATAACTCAACTGTTATGGGGAGAAAAAAAATTAAAAAAAAAAATAAAAAAGGGGCTTGGGCCTCTGTTTGTGCATCATGTGGTAGTCCCAAAGACAGGCTGAGGCTCTGCTCAGTTAGAAATGGCCATCCAGCCTCCCAGGACTGCAGCCCTGGAGCAGGAGCCTTGCACCAGCCAGGGAAGGAGCAGGGTGGCCACACCCCAGCACCACTGAGCAGCTGCCCAGGAGCCTCCAGCAAGTCCTGAGGGGTCTCAGCTGAACCCGTGGCAATTGCTTAGGCTACAGTCATCCCCTGGGGAGACCCTCCAGAGGTCCTGGACCTGCCCTGCTGCAGCTTTTCACACATCATGGCTAACACAGTGACACATCTTCATTTCTCCAGCTAAACCCCCCTCCCCTTGGTCTTTCCCCCTGCCAGTATTTGCAAATAGTGGTCATAGTCTTTCAGGTAAGCACTAAAGGATCACATTGTAATGTACCAGGCAGGCAACAAAAATAATAAATAATCTGAAAACGCTGATGTGGAAACCTCTATGTAAACTGGAAAGGGTGAGTGGAGTACAAATGTGCAAAAAGCAAAAACGCTTTCAACTGTTAAATTGCTGTCTTATGAAAAACTGCTGCCTGTGAAATAGTGACTTATCTGCTTCAAATAAAATAAATGAAGTAGAAATGTCACTGTGATAAAACATCTATATCATGTAGCACACAGAGAACAGGTAAAACTCATGGCTAATGACTCCCCACCTCTCTAAGTACTTTGTCCTGTAGCTGCTGCACATTTTCTTGAGGTGGTGTCTCACTGAAGCTTTTGTAATTGATTGATAGTCTAATAATTCTGATTGCATTTAATGGATTTACCACTTACCTTTGAATGGCTGCATTTAAATCTCTTTATACCGATCATTTCTCAATGTATTCTGTGATTCTGCCATGCTATCCACCCCTCACAACAAAACTGAAACGGGGCTTCAAGAAGAAAGCAAGGGGTACCTTTTATGCCCTGAGACAAAAACGCTGTTTTACTGAGGCATTCAGGCAAGGGACTACAGTGAACAGAAAGATTTCCCTTTGGGTTTAAATGTTGGGTTTGGGGTTTTTTTGACTTGGCTCTTCTGCACTCTTCCCATTCTCCAGGTCTGAATTTGATGGTTCCCAGGACTTGTCAATAGCTCAAGCTGAAACAGTACCTTGTGGAGGGCATGTGGCTCTGAGTGTGTCCATTTCCTGCAGCTGGGAAGAGAGAGCTCTTCTGTGGCTTTTGTGACAGGAGATATGGGGTGGAAAGCTCCAAAGAACCGAATGCAGTAAGTCACAAAAGGTAAAAAGGAGGACTTAAAATGTTTGCCAGTCCCTAAATACGTCAATATATTTTGGAGGTAACCAGCAGTTGCTCTGGATTAGTGAGCTTTCCCAAAGTACCATCAAAGAAGCTGCCAAAGCTGCCTGTGTTTAGTGCAGGGACCACACTTCTGGGTCTTTTGGTTTGCGTTATTTTAAAATGTTGACCTCTGATGTTACTTCTACTCTTCCTCTTTACTCATTTGACCAAATAAACGTCAGCACACCATGATCTAATCCTGTGGAAGACAGATAGCAAGAGCCAGCTGCATCAGTTTTAGCCATCTGGGAAAGTCTCCAACAGCCAGGGTGACTTCCCTGTGCTTTGCTCTTCTTTCTTCACATGAGTTTCTGTGAACTTTAACAGGACTACAGGACTGTATTCATGCCTAAAATTATATGTGTCTATATATACACATATACACATTAATCTTATATACACTTTAAAATTAGTCCCATATGCATGTAGAGGTATAACCTGTTATACAATCATAGGTTATATAGTAATACATTAGTATAGGTTATATAGCAATCATGGTTAACCCTAATAAATGTTAATAATGATCCACTGGTTGTACATAAACACAATATCAAGGCCACACATGCAAGAGGCTCCTTTACCCAGCACTGTTAATGAAACTGCTATTTATAGAAAATATGTTTGTTTGTGTGCTCATGATAGAGTAATGAATTCCTCAGGGTTATTTCAGGTTCACACACAAAAAAATTTAAAGTGCTTACACAGCTGCACCTGGACTTCTTCCCTTCTATTTGGCAGCCAGGAGTTATCCTGGGCTCTGAAACAGCTTGTCTTGTTTAACATCAATGTTAAGCAATGTAAACAGCTAACAATATCCCATAGTTGGCCTTAATGGTAAGATACACACAACACTGAGGAACCCTCACTCTCCCTATTTGCAATGATAATTAAGCAGTTGTAGACAAGGATGTACAGGGCCATTGTTCACCTGGTTTTCAGGTCACTGGAGTCCCACAGAAATAAGGAAGACTGACCATTGCCAGATCTATTTCAACAGGTTGAGGAAATCTCTAAGTCTCCATTACCCAAATCATGACTGAGCAGCTTCAATTTCCATGGACATCTCCCACCCTGCAGCTGCTGCAGAGGGGTGGGTTGGCAAAGGGAAGGTAAATGATGGTGCAAACCCCACCACTTAATATCTCCGGGGACATGTGGGAGCACAGACATACTTTCAGCTGATAATGAGAATGAGCATTAGGCTGATCTAATGCTCTTTAGCAGACACTGCATCCATCTCACTCCTGGCATGGACTGAACCACCATGGAGAAGCTGGTATTTCAGGCTGCTCTTCCCTCTCTGCTGGTTTGGCCTGCCCAACATTGTAATTTCACAGCTAAAACAACACTTCTGGGCTGACAGACACTTCACCCAAACTCTTAGTGCAGCTCACAGCCAGCAAAAGCCACTGCTTCTTAGAAAGTTCAAGATTCTGGGCTATCGATTTTTCCCAGTGTCACACAGGAGTGCTGACGTGTCCTTGCAGTGTTAATAATCCCAGCTGCAACACAGCTGACCTTGTGGACAGCTGCTGGCAGGGGACAAATAGCTGCCTCTTAAGGGTGAGGGGTGAGACTTAGGAACAGGCTCATGCCGAGAGCTGCAGGTGAAGGTAGCAATTTTCAGGAAAGACAGAAAATAAAGCCCACCCTTCTGAGACACCCGGCATCCCCAGACATCCTGTGTTTCACTGACAGGCCCGCCTTTCCTAGTTACAACTCTGTAGTGCCACATTGGGCTGCCCCAGGAGAGGGGACAAGCAGGGGGCTGAGGGCAGCCCCCCATCCAGCAGACCCCTGCCACACTGGGTACATCAAGGGGTGACCCAGGATCAGGGGGTTCAGCAGGAGCAAAAGGAGGCCAGGAAGGGCTTCCCCTATAAAGTAGACAGGACAGGTGTCCTGGGCTGAGCTGTAACAGGGTCCTGGACCTTGAATGAGGTGGGGAGACTCCAAGGCAGGCTGGGTAGGGCAGTGAGGGCTTGTTTCTTCATATTCGATGGCAGTTTGTACCAACTACTGGTTTACTTTGTATTTAAACTACAAATGCATTTGGGCACAGGCCAAAGTTACTCTCCCTGTTTGCAAATGGGTCTTGTAACAAAGCATTTCTGGTAACAGAAGGAACAAATGGTTTTTTCTCTTAGTGAATCCTGCTTTAGAAAAACAGATTTTTTTTTTCTTACAAACCTAGCAGAAACATTAATTTTAAGGTTTCTCCTCCTCCTGAATTCCATGCAGCCTGACAATTCCATGATGTCTGAGAAGCCAGACTAGATGTGATAGCACTTCAATACTCAGCAAATCTCTAAACATGATTTGGTTGGAGTACCTTGAAATGTCTCTGGGAGCTGATATCATCCCATCCTCAACAACCATTCACTAACCATCTACTTGCCCACATTGTTTATAGGTATTTCAAACAGCACTGATCTTAACATTGATCTGTAAAGGATTCCAGTTGGTAATCCCCCTCTATTGTGAAAAATAAACATTTTTCTCTATCTTTTATCAGTATTTGCAGCTTGCCTTATCACATATTTGAAGAAGTCTGTGACATGTTAGGGAAACTCCCACAGGCCTAGAAGGTTTCAGGCAGAATCCCACTTTGTAATTCCCTCTTATCACATAACAATACACAAGATATGAACAGCCTCAACTGAGTGCATTGACTAGTGATTCCTGGTAAGAAAGAGCAAGCTTCTCCCTTCCAGGAAAAGAGCAGAAATATGAATTATTAGCTTTCAGACCACAAACTCATCAAATTAATCATCTGTGAACATCAGTAACAGATATATAGATATATATATGTACAGAAAATAACCACCAACCCAGAATAAACACTGACACTCTTGTCTGTGTCAGGGAACATAATTTCATGTCTTGCTTAAGTGGTTACCAGGTTCCTTCTCTTTGGCTGGAATATATACTAAACACCTTAAATCAGAATCAGAAATGAGCAATACAACAAATGTTCAGTATCCATTTCAAGGTAAAAATGAGAAAAACAAACTACATAATAAGAGAAGACACAGTCCTTTATTTTTCTGGAAGAAAAGTAGATGGTGTGTGGCCTCTGTCTTTAGCACTGTACTTTCAGGCTAGTGGTCACCTTTCCCTTTCAGATTCTCCCTTCCTAGAAGCACATGACATACAGTCATAGCTGTCAGGGTAATGTCCAAAACCCATGGATTAATAAAAGTGTGAAATTACCTTCATCATTTGACACTGCAGAACAATTTAGTTGGACAGAAATACTACCCTATCAACTCAACACTGAGTTGAGTTACCTTTCTGCTGGTACAATCAGCTGCTTGTTATCCCTGAAAAATGGCTCCCTTTGGGATCTATGTCCAGCATCTTGCCCACAAGCTGCTGATTATAACTGCAGAAAGCTGCAAGGGAAAAGCTGTAGCCATCCAGCTCCTCAAACATCATGTCCCAAAGCTCACTTTCATTTCTTCAATCACCAGCCAGTTCTCAAAGCTCTTTTTTATGTAACCTGCCCAGGAGCACAGCCTGAGGCTGTGCTGTATCTGAGCATGAAAGCTGAGACATGCATACAAACAACCTCAAGAAAAAGAAAAGGCTTTGGGGATCCTGCATGTTTTCTCAGGAGAAATCTGTTGTTATCAGCTTTGAAGACAAGGTTTGCTTATCAACTGTCTAAGCAAGCTGCTTGATGTTAACAGAGTTAGAGATCCTTTCAAAAGGCACCTGGGCTGTGGTGTATCTGCTCCTGCCAAATACAGGTCTCCATTTCTGCAGTTTCTGTCAACTGTTAAATCCCATGGTCAGCATTGTGCAGAGGGAAAAGCAGCCAAATCAGCTTCCTTCAAGCTTTAACAGCTGTGAATCTTGAATTCTGAGGGGACAAGGGCACATGTGTGCCAGTGCCTCTGGTCCAGCAAAGTATCCAAACTGAGAGGGGCCATCACTGCCTGTGCAGAAGGGCTTTTGTTATTTGAAATACAAGGCAGTCCCACCACCTGCGCCCACAGCAGCTCTGACAGACTGAACACCCAACTCACCACAGGCAGAATTTTATCTCAAATCTTTCTTAGGGAAGTTCCCTTCTCAAAAGTTATTTACTCTTTTGAGGGTTCCTACTATGCTCCTCTCCTTACATTGCTATTTATTTACTAAACCACAAACTTGTATGTACCTGAAAGACATATTTCCTAACAGACTTCAGAGTGCATTGTCTGACTGAAAGTAAGATTTCACATAAAGTACTCAGAGGAAAACTGTTTCCATGTCAGGAAAAGACAGTGGCAGGCTGTTGGCACTTTCATGTGAAATAACAAAATGCACATCCATAATTTCTCTATGTTCAAATAAACACTGTGGTGAATATAGTGACATGAGACATCTGCCAAGTCCACAATCCATTTCTTATGCTAGAAGCCTTTTTGTCTATCTGAACGAGAAAACAGATAACTCCATCTTCTGAAAAGCTGTAGCACTGACTGCTACTGAAAGAGCTAATGTCAAAATAGAAAATGTCTTAAAATACTTCTTCCATTACAGCGGGTGGAAAACTCATCCTTGAAAGTAGAGAGATATTATTACTTTCCCTAATGCCTGAAAATGACAAGAAAGGATGAAAAAGACTGGAAATTAACTATTTCTACTTGACACCAGTGTTGAATGGTCTTATAAGGCAGAAAAACAAGCATCAGCCATGCTGAGAAGTGAATCAAAAACCTGGATGAAAAAGGCAGACTTTAATACTGTGAAGCAATCAGGTCTGGGAATTTCACACATGTGAGGTGTCCAGGTTCCCTTGGTCTTCAGGAAGGCCAGAGGTTAAAGCCAGGAAAAAACTCACGGTGGGAGAGCTGTATGTTATCAGTGCATCCCCCTTCTTAAGACATTTTAGTTCTAATGGCAGCCGAGTTCCTCACATAGCATCTCTCATCCACTACGGAGTCACTTAAATAAAGATATCCATTATTAGCCACATAAAGGCTTCAATCACTGATGCAGAAAATCAGCTTAGTCTCTCTTGGCTTTTGCATGAAGTCAATTATGCAGATGTGGAGCACGTATTACACACTGGCAGAGAAAGCCAAACTCTGCAGAAACGCTGTAAATGTACTTACTTAGCTAATACCCCAAAGCTTACCCGGCGCGAATGCTACGAATACCACTAAAATTCAGCGTACCAAGCTCTTGTATTGCCACCTCGTGGCTGATGCACGTATAACTTGGCTTTACCGGGAGCAGAGAGGATCAGGAATTCCTTCTATTGGATAAGAAGGGAATAAATGCTGGCATAAATCGAAGCAGAGTTTTAAACTGAGTTACATTTAATAATGATACTTTGCAATGGAATGAGGATCTTCTCTGAAGGAAGAATATGAATCAAATACAGGGTGAAAACTCAGGCATGAAGTGGAAACTCAAGCAAACAACTCACCCATGATGTGTCAGCTCTGCAGTCATCCCTCAGCCTGGCACTCTTGATGGTGGGACACAAAAGACAATGGTGCCACTAACAAGTAACTTCAAAATTATTCCAGTTAAGTAGCCTGTCTGGGAAATTCTTGTAATTGTCTCCAAGACCAGTGGGTGATTTGATATTCAACTGACATAGAGAAAGTTGTGGTTCATAGGAAATGCTACCTTTCTTGGAGAATTAGGTCCCACAATACTATAAGGATTGACGTTGATTATGTCTGCATCTACTTGAGAATAATGAAGGGCAAATATTGAGAATAATGAAGCAAATTGAGAATAATGAAGAGCCATGGGCCCAGGGAAGAAAAAGGAGGAAAATATAAATGGAGGGATACCTACTACTGGAAGTGACATCAACCACTGCCCAGAGAACTGTGAGGGTACTCCCCAGGCTCCAGCCAGGCCTTTCATACCAGCATTTTATATTTACTTTAATTTCCCATAGCAGTTCCCTGAACTCTCCAAATAATAAACTCTCCTTCAAACCACCAGGAAGTTTATATACTTGCACTGGCATGCAGAGAGAGTTTCACCTTTCATATTTATTTTTGTATTCTGAAAGTAGAATGGTTTTCTCCTTTCCATCAGCATCATCCAGAATACTAAGTCAGACAGCCAGAATAAAGGATTAATTCTGAACAACTGAATTAGAAAAAGAAACATCCTTATTATTATCTCTTGTTAGTTCTTGTTCTAACCTCTATTTCTCTTTATTTTTCCAAGTACATTGCCATGAAAATAATGATCCTTTCATGACTATTCTATTTATCATAATGGAAGCTAAGCCTTTACTATCAGTTCTGGATTTCTTGTGTGAAAATGCTTTCAAAATGCCTGAAAAATCTTTTTCTTACAAGGCTAAGATAAATTGCTTTATGATTTATAGGAAGACAATCACATATAAGGATTGATGATTTATAATGGAAAGACTAAGCACCTTAATCATCTCTAACTGCATCCACATTTCTTCTACTTAGGCTTAGCCTGTCTCCTAATGGGATTTAGTCCCGAACACTTCCTACTTTCCCTGGTTACATTTCTGGTATCCCATTATACAGCCAAGACAGATCATCCTTGGCTTTGCCTTAATCTTTTAAGTGAATGGTTCTCAGAACAAATGATTTGACCATTACAGTATGGCAGGGTTAAAGACTAGTCACAAAGTTTTCTCTTCTCTTCTCTTATGCCACAAGCAAATACTTTGTTAGTGAGTGATACCAACCCACAAGCTTTAGGGAAAAGATAGCATGTGCCTGTACACATTGCATAATTATTTGAATTTCATGGAAGATGCAGAACTTTCTTCCCAAGACAGTTTTCAAATTTATTTGAAAATTAGGTCTGCATGACTGTTTGTAAAGAATGGAGATATTTTGGACTTCAGATAGTAATTTCTAAAAAACCTGTGTAAAAAATAATTGCTGAAAGCTAACAAGCCACAAATAACGACATTCCCACAACAGCATTTTGAAAAAAAAAGATGGATTTTCATAGCTGGTTCTGGGTTTAGAGTTGTCTTAGAAAAACCCAGTATTGAAACTGAATTTGATAAGAGTCCAAAGTCAAGGAGAAAACCAGCTGTCAGCACCATAGTCTGCAAACCCCCAGGCCATTGTAAAATCAGCACAATTATTTAGCATGGAAAAATATGAAAGCATATTCCATATTAATTGGTCTGGTATTTGATGGATGGATATTAAATTTCATTCTAAAATAAAATCAATATGGCACAAAGATCAATTAAAAACAGCTATGCACCCATCAGAGGACATGTAAAGAAGTCCATGAAAAAGAAACAAAATTAAACAACCAATTACAGCACAGAAAGAGAGAAGAAAGGAACACACAAGCACCAAATATCTCTGGGTGGAGAGAGATGAGGAAGAGTGAACTAGTTACTTTTCAGCTGAAAAAAATTACAAGATTAAAAAAAAAGATATACTGAAAAATAAGATCAAATTAAATAAAATAAATGTGAGGGAGGGTGACAAACCACATCAAAGGAAAGGGAAAACTACTCGTTCAAATGCCCTGACTAATCTGAGAGATAAAAGCGGCAGAGGGATTAAGGACTGCAGAAAATAACCACTGCCCTCTCGCCTACAGCCACCACAGAGTTGGCCATGACTATTCCTTACGTGGACATTGAAAGCAAATGTTTTTCCCATCCCTAGGCTTCATAAAGAAACAAAACACTCAGAGTACAGCATAAGCAATAATAAGAAAATAGGTATATTGGTATGAGGTGTGCTTCTGGAAGGGAGCAGGCACAACCAGAGCATCTGCTATCAAAAGGTGATTATCCCAGCGCCAGGGAATTTAGTGGAGAGGGGCTGGGGGAGGTGGATTCTAAAGCTTGTGTTGCTGTTGTGGAGCTTTATTCTGGCTCACCATCCCAGCAGCCACAGACTGTCTCTGTGAAATGAAAGCAGAAGTACAGGAGACATGAATAAAGAACAAAATGGCAAAAATCAGCTCTGTCACAGAATTAACTGGTTCATTGCAAAGGGAGAGATGCTAACACAACACAGCATCTCAGAGATTTCAAAGCTTTTAGTCCTTCACCAGTTCCATCATCCTTCTCTGGACGTGCTCCAGCACCTCAGTGTCTCCAGTGTCATGAAGGGCCCAAAACTGGACACAGGATTTGAGCTGTGGCCTCACCAGTGCTGAGTAGAGGGACAATCACTGCCCTGCTCCTGCTGGCCACACTGTCGCTGACACAGGCCAGGATGCCACTGGCCGCCTTGGCCACCTGGACCCACTGCTGGCTCATGTTCAGCCATGCTCAACCAGCAGGCCCAGGCTGATTTTCCCCAGGCAGCTTTCCAGTCACTTCTCGAAGCCTGTAGCATTGCAGGGGGTTGTTGTGAGCCAACAAGAGAAGAGCAAGGGATTATCTGAAGCCAGTGGCCCCTTCCAGCACAAAGGAACAGAACCATCTGCTCCAGCTAGGCATTTACTTGAACCTACAGCAAGCAAGAACTTGCCAAGGTCATTGTTTTTGCTAGCACTTAAATGTGCTAGGGAATAGGAATTTCAGCTGAGTGTGCAAGGCCCTTTACAATGGCTATTTTTTGAGATCTAGTGTGTCAGAACTAGATACTGCCTTCTTGTCAGTATTATTTGTAGAGTTAACAATTTAAACTTTTCTAAGACTGCACAGAATTTCCATTTCTTGATCTGCCCATTGTATTATCACCTCTACATATTACTTCTAACACAGAATGGCAAAGATTTTGACCATGCCTATAACGTGCTTGCCCTTGTCTCAAACATAACAAGGTTTTTAGCACCATGCTCTGACCAACTGAGCCCCTCTTCCACCAGACTGCCACAGCTCCTCAAATATTTCATCCACCAGTCCCCTCAGGTCCCAGGGACGCATTTCATCGCGTCCTATGGAGTTGTGCACCTTCAGTTTCCTGAGATGAGCTCAAACCTCATCTTCTCCTACAGCAGGTGGTTCATTCTCCTCATCCTTAGCTTTCCTTCTGCAACTCTGCCGGGGTGCTTGGAGCATTTGTCAGTGAAGACTGAGGCAAAGAATCATTGCACACCTCAGCGTTCTCCATACCCCAGACGTTCTATTCCCTTGCAGAGGAC
This sequence comes from Pycnonotus jocosus, assembly GCA_013400435.1. Classification (NCBI taxonomy): domain Eukaryota; kingdom Metazoa; phylum Chordata; class Aves; order Passeriformes; family Pycnonotidae; genus Pycnonotus; species Pycnonotus jocosus. The sequence continues at coordinate 209,364 of VWYP01002948.1, read as the reverse complement.
CCATGTTTCCTCAGTCTTCCTTTTATCACCCACATGCTCACAGCTGCACACCTCTATCTACAGTTTGAGTCGCCCCTTCCCAAGCATCCAAGATATGTAACATAGCTAAAAATGTCTAGTTATATAGCTAATACATTCTAGTAATATCGCTAATAAATTCTGGTAACACAGCTAATAAATTCTGTAAATTCTAAAGCCCCGGTGTGACTAACTGAGACACGTGGTATCCGCTCTGCCAGACGCCTTACTACCAGGTGAAGGGCTGATTTCCAACGCCTGACAGCACCTGAAACCCCGCTATTTCGGGCTAGGAAAAACAACAGCGGAGGAGCAGCCAACACACGCCGGTCTTGTCGCATCTTTAATGTCGCGGAGAAGCAGCACCAGCCAGCGCACAGCATGAGCATAGCCTTGCGGTTCATGCCAGTCCCGTTCCCCGCGCGCCCCCAGGCGCCCCCAGGCAGCTCACCGCGCTCATCCCCGCTTCCGGGGCGGTCCCAGCGCCGCAGCCCCGCCCGCCCCGCC
>VWYP01002948.1:166983-208651 GCA_013400435.1 Pycnonotus jocosus | reverse complement strand
GCCGCGCCGCGCTGCTCGACAACGCCCGCTGGCTCGGCCGGGAGCCGCTGCTGCGCTTCCTCGGCGGCGCGGGCGGGCGCCTCCGCATGGGCACGCTGCTGAGCCGGCAGAGCTGCCAGGCGCGGCTGCGCAGCGCCGAGGGCATGAGCCTGGCCGAATTCCTGTATCCTGCGCTGCAAGCCTACGACTTCCTGCACCTCCACCGGCACCACGGCTGCCGCATCCAGCTGGGGGGCCACGACCAGATGGGAAACATCATGTCCGGATACGAGCTCGTCACCAAGTACGGCGGGAGCGCGGGGCGGGAGGAGATGCGCTGGGTCTGGGCATCGGGCAGCCTGTGTCAGCGGTAGTGTGACCAGCAGTGGATGTCACTGTCACCCTGTACTGCACTGACGGGTGAGCCCCACCTCGAGTGCTGTGTCCAGTCCTGGGCCACTCAATTCAAAAGGACATTGAGGTGCTGGAGCGTGTCCGGAGAAGGGCAGCGATGGAATGGACTGCCCAGGGAGGGGGTGGTGTCACTGTCTCTGGTGGTGTATAAGGAAAGGATGCACATGGCACTTAGTGCCATGCTCTAGATGACATGATGATGTTCGCTCACAGGTTGGACTCGATGATCTCAGAGGTCTTGTCCAGCCTCATCAATTCCATGATTCTGTGACAGAGTGCTGTGGAATTGGTGCTGACAGTCTCTAAAGCATCAGGAGCAGAAGTCAGCACTCAACAGATTTGGCCACACACAAATCTCTGTGATTTGATAGGAGTAATTATTGGCCTGACCATAAGCTTGGTACATACGTACATTTTGACTAGGTTTATATGAATTGTTAAGAAAAATAATAGGTTCTTGTATCAGTGAATCCAAGAACCAGTCAAACACCCTGACGCGTGAAAGAAAAGAGACAAGTCTGCCAGCACACACATCCTGGTGTAATCACACCAAAGTAGAGGCAGTTATGGTATATCATATATAAACTACTTAAAGTACATAAATGTCTTTGATACATACAGAAGAACTTAAAAACTTGGGGTCCTGTTTTTTCCCTAATGCCCTCTTCACAGAACAGTGTTCTGGCATCTTTTTGCCCATCAACCCCAGCTTTTCATTAAGGATAGAATCTTGGAGAATGCTTGTATTTTAGTCAGCCTTACCAAGATATATTTTTTTTAACATATAGTGACTCTTCTTTCACAGGATGACAGGAACAGACGTGTTTGGAATTACTGTACCTCTTATTACCAGTACTACTGGCGATAAACTGGGGAAGACTGCTGGAAATGCAGTGTGGTTGAACAGGGATAAGACTTCTCCATTTGAGCTGTATCAGTTTTTTGTCAGACAGCAAGATAACGTAGTTGAAAAGTAAGTGTTTATCTTGCTTTTTGTCATTGTTTATAAAACCTGATTCTAACTGTTCACTGTAACTGCTTCATTTAATTATGTGCAACACAAGCTCCATGTAGAAGTATGTGTTATTATAACTGTTCGTGAAATAAACAGGCATGACTGGTTCCTAAGTAGGCAGTATAGTGGAACTTCCTTATGCTGAAACATGAATCACAAAATTAGAAGGTGGATGACAAAGGAGTGAAGCATAGTGCATTTTGTTTTGCCTGTGGGTTGACTCTCTTACATGGCATGTTAGTTTTAGTGCTGTAGCATCACAGTTTTTTTCAGTACACTACATGACTGCATTGATTTTAATAAGTTGCTCTGTGTTCTTTTCTAAATCTGTTTTATCTGTCAATAGCACTGTTAAATCTGAGCTACTTCCTTTTCATATTGGGACCTGCCTTATAACTTACCTCTCACAAAGGTTTATCCCCTGATAATTCAAATCCATGTTCTGATCCTTAGCATCTTTCAGATTGAAAAGAAGGGTATGTGGGTACTTAAAATGAAAATATTTCAGCCATTCACACTTTTTACCAGTAAAAGTACCTTTAATATACTGCATGAGACTGAAATCTCATTAAAATGGACTTTGTTGTAAAGAGTAGGCTTAGGGGATGCATCTTTAAATTCTTGATTATCTTAAATAATCTTCTTGCTGAGATACTTGCCAATACAGTTATGCTTCTGTCCCATGATGGCCACAGACTGGCAGTGGGATTTTGCATACGCATATTGTGGATCTCCTAAGATAAATACAAAATCTTGTTGGTTGACACACAATTCCAATAAATCTTGTAAAAGTTTCAAAAGAAAACTAAATTGTTGGAGTACAAGCTTCATAAAAGCATCTGATACTATTTTATGCCTGAAGACTTGACCCTAGGCAGAATATTAAGTGAAATGTGAGTTTTAAAGATTTAATTGAAAGGACAAAGCATCTTAGTATGTATTTCTTAAATTGACTGAGAATCATTTTAGTGCAATTACTTAGGTTTGAATGACAAAGGCAGGAAATCTGTAATGATTGCTATGTAGACAAAATATTTTTTCCCTGCTCATAGATACCTGAAACTATTCACCTTCCTTCCTCTTGAGGAGATTGCCCACATCATGGAAATGCATACTAAAGAACCTGAGAAATGGGGCCCTCAGAAACGACTGGCTGCAGAAGTAACTAAGCTTGTCCATGGTAGAGAGGGGCTGGAATCTGCTAAGAGGTAAAGTTTGATGTATCAAGCAGTTTTGTTTCAGATTTACTCTATGGTAATTCTCCATAGCTTTTCAGGGACTATTTTAATCTATTAAGTTGTTGCTTAGATGTTAAAAGAGAAAAATGCAATAATCCTGTAGACTTAAAAACATACTGAAAAGATTTTAAAAAAACTTGCAGGGCAGTAGGGTACATTAAAAAATGAGGGTGTATTTAAAGTATTTCTGTTAGTGTGTGGACTCTGTAAAGAAACTAGGGACGGGAATCCAATGAGTTGAGTAGCATTTTGTGTGAAGGGAAGACTAGCTCTGTATTTTGAATGCTGTTTGTTCTCACAGGTGCACTAAGGCCCTTTATTACAGCAGCGTGGAGGCACTGGAAGAAATGTCTGACCAAGAGTTACAGGAACTTTTCAGACAAACTACTTCTGCTGAATTGATGCTTGAACCTGGGATGACTGTTCTTGACTTGTGCCGCAAAGCAAATGCCATTCCAGATGGACCTAGTGGGTAAGTTCTCACCTGTGCTCGTGGGTAATACTCAAAACAGTATTTACCCTTCTCAGAAAGAACTGGAGTATAGAGGCTAAGGTTAATTTCAATTACTGTTGACCTGCAGGAGAATTAAAATGTATTCAATTATGGATCCACCAAAAAAAACCAAACCTAAGTGAACTTTCATTTCTTAACAATAAATAGCTTTCTCATGCAATTAACAGTTGTTTTTGTTTTGTTTTTAAGGTACCGGAAAATTACAGATGGAGGAGTTTCAATAAATGGGAATCGTGTAACTAATCCTGAGGCTGTTCTTATTTTTGGACAGCATATTCTGAAGAATGGAGTATCATTACTTAGGGTTGGAAAGAAAAATTATTACATTATAAAATGGCTGCAGTTGTGACAACAGAATATCTCCCTAAAATGATGGGTCTATAACTCTGCTGCTTCAAGATGTACTTGAAGATATTTCAGTACTGTGCATTACTACACAGCTCACAGACTGCCCAAAACCAGTTTCCTTTTCAAAAGAAACAAGAGTCCAAATAAAGGAGCTGAGTGGTACCACTGAAGAGATTGCAGATACTCTGCCTTATTCAAAGCACCATTCATAAGGATCTGCACAAGAAGAAAATGAAAAGATTCATTTCAAAGTCCAGCAATGATGATGTGCTTCGCCTCCTTTAACAGCCTTCTGTGTTGTAGGAGAGCAGTGACCAGTTATTCCACAGGATAACCCACAGGAAAATGAGCCAAAGACAACTCAAACCCATTCCTTAAAGCCAGTGTGTGCTCATGTAACCAAGAAACCTTGCTGGGGGCAAAGACAACCATGGTCATGTTTCTCTGAAGAGGTTTGCTTTGAAAGAAGCTGCAGAAAATTCATAATAAAGGACTAAATGATTAAGCAGTACTGTAAGTTGATTTTTAGTTATGTATGGAGACACATGGCACCAGTTTTCCAGCCTTCATGTGGGTGGGAATACACTCCAAATTCACTTTGAAATCTGAAAGCACAGAGCCTTTCAAAGCTTAAATCAATCTAATGAACCCCATCTAAGCCTTCTGTGTGCATAGTGTGACTTACAAGGGAGTGGCAGTTGTTCACTTTTTCGATCCTGTGAATGACATGGATGCATCCATGCTGTCCAGCATTCCTTGTTGAAGGAATATCCTGCTACTCATTCTGTAGGCTTTGCAGTCAGCTGGAAGACAGCACATTATACCAGAAGATATGAAGCCATGTAATTTTAGCTGCCCAGGAGTTGTGGGTGAATGGCACCACAGGATCTCTGGACCAGAAAACACTTGATGAAAGCTCAAGTGCTTTGCAGTGTTGCTTTCAAGGATCAGGCCTCGCTCTTAGGCCATGGAGAATAATTTCCTTCAATATAAATTTGCAGTAACAGCAGCCACAAAGAGGGAAGCCTTAATCTTTGCTTCTAGAATGTGGTATATATATATATATTCTGTGGTTTGTTATTGTTCTAGGTATCTATCTTTTTAATGTTTCTTTTTACTTGAGAAATTTGATGCTGATTTCATTTGCACCATGACTCAAGATTTCAACAGTAATAAAATACAGTGGCCTGCTTGTTATAGATGACAGTTTCTTCTGGCAGTGAAACTGAAATATGGTACATTCAGATGCTCAACATGTTAATTAATGTGTTAATTCATTTCAGTTTCCAGATGCGACTTACCTGTCTCATAATGAGACATCTCTAGCCATAATGAACAGAGACATCTCTGTTACATAATGAAAAGTAGTTGAGTCATTTCTACCTCAAAGCATGTGGAGGAAAAGGGGGAAGGAAGGGGAAAGGGAAAGTTCATCCATGTAACACAGCCACCTTGTTCCTTAAATGACAGAAGCATTAGAGCAAGTCAGAAATGTGCACCTGGGACCAAAATACTCCAGTACATACCAATGGTTCACCTCCAGAGAAATACAACAAAGCCCATTTGAGTTGCTAAATGGTGCAGGTACACATATATATCCACTTATAATAAATTAGTAAATTTCTTTTTTAGAAATATGAAACAAAGGAATAAAGTTCTTTGCATGCAAGGTTTCTAGTAAGACTCATAAAGCCCAAGAAATTTAGTCCATGCTTGCCTAGTCCTAGCAATCCAAACCCTTCCCTGACAAACAGCTGGATACAACCACTACTCGCCATGACCATACAGGGCCATCACAACTGAGCATTTGAACACCTGGGCCAAGGATCAAGGATGACTGGAAAAGTCAACTGTTCTTTCTTAGCTTGGTCTTATTTCTTATATACATGTACATTCAGATAATCAGAGATTGTTCAAACTTGTTCAAATGTGAATGAGGAGTAATGAATATTAAAGTATATTTAACATGGCTACAAATGCATGATCTAGAACTACAGAAAGAAAAGTAATTACTTGGGCAAGATATTTTAAAAAACTTAAACCCAACAAAATGAAAAAGCTATACCAAAAACATTTGTACAGCAAAACCTGGAAGATTTGAATTTAACCTTCCTGTGGCAGCTAGCAGTCAAGAGGTAAAGGGTGAAAGGATGTGCAGCAGGTAAACTCAAACTATGGGAGCATGAAAGCACTTTGACTAGTTTAAACAGTGCCACTGAGCACAAAACTATATCCAGGTGGTACTAAACTTCGAGGAACCAACCCTCTAGCTCTCACCTCAAAGCAGTTTAATCAGCAAAAAAAAGCAGATGCAGTGAGATCCTCAGTAACGACAGAGAACACCAGCTACCCACTGCTCTCACAGCTCAAGGAGAAAACTGCAGAAAAAAAATTTAAAATTGCATTCCAGTCCCAACAGGGGCACAACAAAGTGGCAAGTTGTTTCTTTCCCCTGCTGTGGTCCATAAAGCAGGGTCCTGAGTTTACCATTTCTAATCTGGCATCTGTCATTCATGCATAAAACAATGAAAAAAGGCAGGTTTTACACAAGGTCTGCTCTATTTACTTCAGAGCAAGGTCTGAAGCACACAAAGACCACCACGCCTTTTGCCCATCTGTTTCATAAAGTAAAATTTGAACCTGACTACTAAATACAAACTGTTCACATCAGGATACTGTGTTCTAGTTACAGCAGGACTACAACAGCTCAGGTAACAATGTCAGACATTTACTAATCTGAACTTGGCTACAGGGAGCTTTCCCCTCCATGATTCTCTGGAATCTCTCCCCACTGGAGACCAAGTTAGCTAAAACTTGTGCATTCATGACAAAATTATTTCAAGTTTAAATTAAATAAAATGATCTAGAAGACAATTGTAAACCACCAGTCTAATCTGGGAATTTTTCCATTGCTGCCCTCATTAGGCTTTTTTCCACAGCTTCCCCATAATTTCTTTTAATGCTGGTAGTAACAGTGACATTTGAAGTATTTTAGCTCAGATCCAGAACACAGCTTGTTTCAAACCATCAGTAGGCAAGAGCAGCCTGTCTACATTATGAGTTATGGAACTACTAAAGAATGCAGAACAGAGTGAGAACAAGTGAAATCCTAACTAAGGCTGGACACATACAGGTACTTACACTATTAACTTACAAGTGTATGTAAGTCCTGCCACCAGAACTACAAGTCAATCCAAAACTATTTCTGGCATACTTAGTTTTGTGCATTATCTGTTTATTAAATAACAAGATTGTTACAGCATGGACCTTCAAAGTCTTTCATTAAGGATTACAAATCAAGTTCATTTCTTGGCACTCAAACATTACCAAATTGAAACTTTTTTCTGTGAAACTTAAACAAAAAAACGTCATAACATTTCAGAAACCAAATTAACACTGGAAATTTCATATGACATTACAGAGCCAGGTATCACTTGCAAGAATTTCTTCAATAAATTAAATTCATTTGCTTTAGTCAGCATTTCAAAACTTTACAAATCAGAGTATTTCTTCACAAAGAGATTGTTGACTGAACTTTGGGAGTTAAAGCTTAGGTAGCAAATCACTTATGGACGGCACTACCTTGTTGAAAACTTCTTGGATGTTGAAAGCAAAAGGGAGAGAGGTGTCAGGTGAATTCCAAACAGAAATGTAATGCTTTTGACAAAAGCTTTCACTGATCACCAAATTGATTTAAAAAGTGGTTTGCACTTCAGTCATATTTCTTAAATCTGAGAACTACCATCCCTGGATACAATGAAAGATAAAAGTACCTCATTTGTATTCATTACATGTAATGCATACACCATGACTTTTTAGGCTGTTTAAAAATACACAATATATTTTCCTGTGTTCTGCATGAATGACTTCAGATCATACATGAAGTATCCAAAAGTTGCATCTGTCAGACTTGACTCATTGTGCTCATATTGATGCCAAACTGAAGATTACCATGAGAAAAATACATTTTTAAACAGAGCTTCTTGTAAACTGAATTTTTAGATTTTCAATCTTTAGCAAAGATTGAAATCTTTTCAAATCCTTACCAAAGGAATTCCATTTTTGCTAACTGATTTCAGGGGGAAGGAACTGCATATGGTAATAAAAACCTCACTATCTTGGCCCAAAACCATAAAATCAAGCCATGGAGGTTAACAGCAGTGTCCTGTTTTTCACGCAAGTTGTGTTAAAGAAAAAGTATCAGCAACACTATAGTAAACATTTTCACTTTATACAAAAAGAGTGAATCTGCTTGAAAAGTACATGCAAGTATGCTGGCTGAAGTTTAAATAAATTTTTATTCATAAAATTAAAATGTTTACTTTTTCAAGGCTAGTGTGATCAAGAGTTATCTGTATGAATTATAATCAGAAGAAAAAAAGAAACCTCATCAACTTAGTTTCCAACCTAAAATTTTATAATTTTACGATTGTCCTCAAAAAAAAAAGCTACTTACAGCACAATAAAATTTCCTCAAAAGCAACTGTAATCTCTGATATAAATATTCCAACTCCACAGACTTTCTTTCATACTGTCATACATTCCAGAAGTTGCAGAAGTTGAGGGCATCCCCTTCTCCCTGGCCAACTTCATCTGTTTTTAAAAGAAATGCTTACTTACAAAACGTTACAGTTTTGAAATCCATTTTATTGTTCAGTTCTGCCAGAGCAAATTTACGAACAGATGGTCCAGGGGCTTGGTCCCAGGGGGGAGCAAGGGGAAGGTGTCCTTGTGCCTGATTATAAACCCCAACATTCATACACAAGCTCCAGTGCACGTTAATAACTCTGCAGCCACTTTTGAGTAGGCTGTTCTTGTTCGCAAGCTCCAGGCTAATTCTTCCTACATGATACTCCGTGAAATCAAGTCTGAAGTTTTGCCTGCCATTGAAACATTTGGGGACAAAGAGAAAAGTAAAAAGGGAACACACATACATAGTAATACGTTCGACATCTCTACTGTGCTATAAATGGAGACCTCCATCTGTCACAGTGCATGCAATATATTCATGAAAGAAAATACTCGGTGCTCTCTTTTCTTCACAGTATTGAAACTTCTACTGGAAAAGCAGCTTAAAACTATGCCACAAGACTACACCGGCCGTCTTAACCACAGGCAACCTGTTCAGCAAGTCAGGCACTGGAACTTGAATGTTTTTTCCCCAAGTTCAAATGAGACTGTCACTGAGACAGAAGACTTGGTCTGCTTTAATTTGCACCAGAAACCTGGTAAGGAAACATTTAGAGCCATTTATTATATGGATTAAATACGACTTCTTTTGCAAAATACAGCATATTTTTCTGTTTGCAAATCAAACCAACTGTCTTTACATGAGCAGATTTACACAGTTGCAGTACACAGATAAGAAGAGTTCATAAATAAAAATTCTATTCCGTATACCATGCCTAGCAATTGTCAAGCCAATGTAACCTCCAATGCATATAAATAGTGTGGCTGATACAGTCTTCACCAAAGATGTGTCTCACGGATCTCTGCAATGATCTGGCTGGCTCGCTGCAGGGCCTGCACACAGGAACACACAAAAGCCACAGTTAGTTATGCTGGAGAGATTTCTCAGAGACATCACAGCAGCAATCTGGGAAGTAAGTGCAAAGTTAAAAATCAAATCAGAGCTAATTAGTTTTAGCACTAAATGAGTGGCAACCCATTAAATTCTCAAGAAGGCCAGACGTCTTCGCCATACACAGTTTTAATGCTGTGAAGCTTGAAAATAAAGGAGAAATTGCACCTGCTTTCTATCTGGCCTGCTAAGCTGCAAATTTAAAAGCTCATATGCAATCCTTTCTGGCCACGTATTGGTTTTAATTCCTCTAGCAGAGAAAAGCAATACACTGGCGTGAAGAAAAAAGGAAGACAAGTCTTCAAAAAGCCTCCCACTGATATGGTGAACTGCTCCCATGAGCTCCTCTAGCTCCTTTTATTACCTTTAGCATGTCAGCTGCCTCTTTCCTGCGCTGTGCCATGTCCTCAGACTCTGTGAGAAGGTCATCCAACAACAGGGATTTGTACAGCTGACCCACCAGCTCACTCTGGAGAGTGTCCTTCACGTGGTTCACCAGAAAATGCATCACTGCCTTTGGCACACTGCAAGCACATCAAGATTGTTTCTTTAAAATAATTGTTCAAAACCATGTCTGTTCCAGATTGAAGAATGCACAATGAGGGCAAGCAACTACACACAGCCTTGGCTCAAGCTACCAGGAATCTATCACTACCATAAATAAAATCTCTCTCAAGTAAAAGCAGCATCATGTATAATATTAGAGTAGAACTAATTCATATAAAATTAATTCCTCCTAAATAGGAAAGCGGCACTGTAAAAAAACATGAATAGTATAGAACACAAAATAGGAATAAATAACTTTGCTCTTTAGAAACCAACCTATCTTTACTGTGCTAGGGATGACACACATTTAAAGTATGTCAACCCTAAAACCAAATTTTGTGTGTAAATAGCAAGGGAAAGAGGCAAAGAAATAATTCATATCTCTGATATTAAGCAGTACGAACAGTAAAGTTAAGGTAAACAAAGCACTCCCCTGCCATGAAATACTAAAAATTATGTTGAAGGTATTAGTTTACTGGATAGACTAAAACACCTATGAGCCTCACTAACCTGCTCTAAAATCTGGTTCCCAGATTCCTGTACTTCTCCTCCAAACTTCCCATATACATGGAAAGTATAAATATATATGAAGTTAGACCTTTTCACAAAGACGTAAGCAAGGAAAGTTTTATAGAATTCCTCATTAAAGTATGACTTTTTAAAGCAAAAACTTAAAGGCATTTTCCACAGTAGAAAGAACTTTTTAATGTTGTTTCCATCCTTAAAGCTAAGTGCTAGAAAACTGAGCCATACACACTAGTTCCATTTGACCTTCCCGTTTGAAATAACAGGATGGCAAAGCTAAATTCTGTCTGGGTACACAGCACCTAGAGTTTATTCCAGTTACTCGCTGCAGATCTTCCATTTGAATTGAAGCATCCTCCAGAAAAGCAGGCATGTCCTAAATAATTAAACTTTTTACTTAATATTATACAGAACTTGAAACCATTAGAAAAAAACAAGTGCTTCTTCAAACTACTTCATTCTGTGAAGGGTCAAATTTTACTGCTGCTGTCCCTTCTAAAAAATAAACTTATGTTCTTTCTTCTTACAAACATGAGAACATGATAAAACTAACATGATCATATATATGATTCTTAAAATATCAAAGTATTTGCATGGCTTAAATATTTCAAGGAAGTTTGGGTTTACCTGTCCTGAATGTTTTTCCTGACAATGAGGAAGTAAGATTTAATGAGTCGTTCAATCACTTCACAATCTCGTTGCTCACGGGCAGAAAGTTTGCGTGCAACAGGTACAGGCTGTGTGAAAAAATAAAAGCATTGCTCAATTTAACAACTCTGCTTATTTGCATTTGTAAATAAAACTCAAAACTGTAACTACTGCTCTTTTAGCCTGAGTTTGATAGATGTGACCTGTCTTGCAACAAACCTCTAATTCTTCAGAAATAAAATTAGAGACATATCAAAATCTACATGTGTGAAACAAAGGTCAGAGGTCACCACTACATTTTTTCTAAAGCTCCCCAATTACTTCAAATATCTTGATCTGTTTTTAACTTAAGTGGGTTTTGTCTTTAATGGTTCTTCTCCTCTATTAGAAACATGCAAATTCAGCACAAGAAGAGCAGGAATTTGAGATGAGCTGAGATGTTTCTGTACCAACAGCTATCTAGACAAGGAGTTCACTTGCACAGGAATTTGTGAAAGGAAGCCAGTTATCCCAATCATAGCCTGAAACTGGAGCAGGCAGAGAGGTTGCAGAGAGATTGGAATCAGGCAAGGAGCGAAGCAGAAGAGATTGGCTAGAGCTCCCTGTTGCTATAGTGGGAATTATTTACAGAGATACCACATATTAGCAGCAAAGTTATAAGATCTGGAATTCAGATGTTTTCTTTCCTGAGCCTGAACTACAAAGAAAAGGAATTAGTCTTCCAAGACTCACCACATCTAATAGGTTTACAGCATGTCCTTTTTGAGGACTAGCAGGTAGGGGTGCAGCTGGCTTGGATTTTTCATCTGCTGATGCCTCTTCTGCTTTGGAGGGTTTCAGCATTCCTCTCCAGCTGCCTGTTCCAGGCTCCTGAGGCCCATCTGCTCCTACAGCAGGAGCCTGCACAAACAGCACATTGAAAAAACATGGCAGAATTAGAACTTAGGCACCACAGAGAAGCATCTGATCAAATCACTACAGGTAAAACTCACTATAAAATAAGATTTTCAGAGGTATATTCCCTTTGTTCTGTTCTTCACATTCCCCACATTTATTATTCCTTTGCTGGTTATAGCTCACAAAAGGTATCAGTAAAATGAAAGTTTTTAAAACTCATATTCTCCCTAATAAAGGGTACAAAAATGTCTCACATGGAGAAGCTCCGAAGCATTTTAAGGGTCTACAAATCACTTCTGAAATATGGGGTTGTCTTTCTAAGTCATTTGGCTTTGACATCACATCCTATACTACCAAGATCATTCTGAAAGTGTATTTTGAAGATCAACACAGCTCTTGCAATACTCAAACTCTTCAAATTTTATTTAAATACAAACTGAAGTTTCTTACAGTAACAGCTAAAAAATATTTCTGATTCAAGGTACCACAGCTATGATCATATTTGTGCTGTCAGAATTTACAAAAGACTTTTTTGTAACAAATCAAAACAAAAGTCTTCATGTTATGGAAGTGAATATCAGAGATAGTGGGGAGTTCCAGACAAAGAATGACTCACAAATCTTCTGAGAAAAAGATGTAACACCCAACTGTTAAACATTAGGAATCATTGGACAAAATACTAGTGGATGGTATCTACCATATATTAATTAGTATTTTAAAAAACAGTTTATTTTGATGCAGAATGGGGCAATTTTTATTTTGTACCTTTCCACAAGCTTAATATCTCTTCTATTTACTCTGTGCTTTTAAATCTACTCCTGTTTGAAAAACAGTCAAGGCTTTGTACTACTATTTATGTCTTGCTTCAGATATAAGAGGAAAAAGAATTATCTATTGTGTTTACAATGAAACACCACAGGCTGATCTTAAATCTAAAAAAAAAAAGTGAGAAACAAAGCATACCAAATAGAGTATCAGCAGTAGCATACAGGAGGAAACCCAGCTAACCTGTGCACAAAAATTTTATTTAAATTGCACAACTGCTCAGAGGCATTGTAGAACACACCAGGAATTCAAGTCAAACTCTATTAATAAGAGAAAATTACTGTTAAGGAAAGATCCACTGCATGACTTCTGATTGCAAGACAGCTGTTCAAAATGACAAAAATACCACTCTCCTCGTGTGTTACTACTGTGGAGCCTGCTCCACCTCCAAAGTAGTCTCAGAAACAAAGCTACACAGGAGAGTGTGAAATGTATCACTTCATAGAGGACAGGCTTTGTGGGAAATGCAAACAAAATCAGGCAGCTTCCTGCAACTTCCTAAGTCACAACACTATCTTCACAGTGGTTCTTGATTACTTTTAAATTTTTGCACTGTATCAAAACCTCTAAAACACTGATGAAAATAAGTTAAAATTCTACTGTTGACTAGATTTTGACTTTAACCACTTTGGTCAGGACAGAAACGGAAGCTTTGCATTAAAATCTGAATGTGCAATAAAGCAGGAAGCCCAAGTCCCCTCGGTACTCCTAATACACAAACCTGTGACTGCCCATCTTTTCTGACTCCAAGCAAGAGCAATTAGCAGAAAAGCCTTCAGAGGAATACTGAGCTGTTATTTTAACACAAGAGACAGCACACCTAACATGTAAAAAACACTGCAGAACACATTTCACAAATGTAAGTAAACCAGGGATTCAACAATTATGTGAAACAACACAGAGGAGGTTCAGTTTGAACAAAGCCTGTAAAGATTCCCTGCAGGAAGCAGGAAACTCACATTTTAGCAAATCTTCTGTCCTCCTTCTTTAACTGTCAACACATTAAAAACATGCAGTTTAACAGCCATGCTGAATACTTTTGATTACAATACTGTTGCACCCAACAATCTATTGACAGTTTGAGAGAAATTAGGGGCATCCTTGCACCACGATACATTGCAAACAGGAGTTCAAAGAGAAAGCAGTGACTTGGCCACCTCATGGCATGTGTTGACATGCCACTGCACATAAAACCAGTAGGGCCAAGTAATCCACACTGGGGAGGACATCCAGACTGGGTAGGACACACTGTTGGTGACAATCACTAGAGACAAACTGCTTTCCTTACACCTGGGGTGCACCATAACAGAAACGTGCATGCAGTGCTTAGAGGAAAAATCAAGACAGACCTTGCCATCAGCCTCAGCAGAAGCAGCAGTAACAGTCTCCTGGGAAGCAGGTGCCAATGCACCTGGAGCTTTAGCAGACTAAGGAAGGTAAAAAATGTAGGGAGGGGGAAAAAAAAATTCAACTGAAGACCACTAAATTTACCTAGCAAATTTCATACACTTTTACCACATACAAAATCCAGAAAAGAAATATTTTGAATTTGCAAGAAAAACAGTAATGGAAGTGGGAAAAAAAAAAAGAAAAGAGAAGAAAGAAAAGAGATAAAAAAAAAAAATCTCCAAGATAGTAATTTTGGATTATCTGACCTTCAATTTCATTTAAGCTCCTACACTGATGATTTAACTATGAAACCAATAAAATGAAGGACCAAAGAGCACTGAAAGCAATCTCTAGACAGCTGCCTTGAATTCCCAGTTCACCCACCAGTTGTCCTAGACTGATTAAAGGCAGTGGTATTAGATCTACTCTGGTACTTTGTCTCACTTTTCAAGGTAATGAACTTAGTGAACAGATTTCTGTCAGCAGTAGAAACTCCTATTACAACATCATGAGAATCCTATAGTCTCTATCTTTGCATTCTTAATAATTCACATAGTAATTAAGTAACTGTCCAGCTTAGTGTCAAACTGCTCTTTTCTACACCCAGACAATATTTTCCATGACACTTGGTTGGTTCTTCCAGCCCTGTCACTGCAGTAATACCCAAAACTGGAAAAATTAAGCAAACTCCAGAGACAGAATACATGACTGGATTATGATGAACAACCAGAAATGTCACTTCCAACAAAGGTCTTGCTCCCAAAGAAAGTAAGACCACAACAAACTGTAGTTCTAAGAGTCACTTAACAAAAACCAACCAAGAGTCACTATGTTGGCACTGATTATTTTAAACCATCTGTTTATCTTTTGAAATCAGTGTGTCTCAGCTACAAATAAAAGCATGAAAGTTCTGAGTCCATCTTCAACATCTGCAGGCATTTTATACCTTACTTGAGATGACATTCAAGTAATAAGTGTAATATTACAATTATAGACAAGTCTTCAGAAATACCAGATTTAAAACACCCCCAAAACTACATCTTTTTAAGAAAATTACATTCTGCTTCTATCTTATGAAACCAAAAGGAAAAAACTCAATACCTGGAAGCTCCCAAGGCTTTTACTAGGGCAGCATATCAAAATCTCCAATACTTAGGTTGGATCTAGGAGAATGCATTAAGCCTTATGTAAAAAATAAAATCAAACATTTCCTTACCTTGTCTCGTGGCACAGTAGAAGGCAATTCCCGGGCTAACCTGTTCCGCCTTTGTTCCTTTAAAAGCAATCCAGCAAGACCTGAGTTATGTACTACTCTGTATCAACACATAGGCAAGATTCACATTTTACAGATGATTTCCATTTTAGGGACAAACATGAGTAATTTTTTCTCACCCAGTGCCATGCTAATACTGTGGTCTATGAAACCCTTTGTTATTTGGATACTTTGATTACCTGGTCAAAACCAAATTCTCAAAATAAGAAGTTTTGCAAAATTTTTTTGCACCACATTCCCTAATCAAAACCCGAGTCTTTAAAAAATAACATCAAAGCTCCATAATTTGGGTCTGCACAAATACCCTACAGCCCTCTTTAAGCTGTAAATCCTCCAAGTAATCTGAAGAATTTGATTCTGTGGCCAGCACATGATTAGCCCAAAATGAAGGAGGCAGAATTCCCTTCATAGCAAAATAGAATTTGAAGCAATCAGGACAAAGAAATATCTGATTTTGCTTGAAATTAACAATTGATTGTCTAATGAATAAGGCTTGGGCTTACATGGTTTGGGTCTTGAAAATTTTCAATGTCCCATTTATGAAAACATTAGGAAAGAATTAGTTTAAGTAACACATGATGATACAATTTTGTATGTTCAGCTTCACTAAGTCTTAATTTCTGTACTCACAGCTGTTTCCATACACATTGTTTTTGAACTAGATTAAAGAGCAGTCTACCAAGGCAAATTCAAATGCATACCTACTCAGTACAGAATATATGCATAGAAGGAAGTAAAAGGTTAAAACTAGAGTAGAAATTGTAATGTAAGCATTTATTAAAGGAACAGTACAAGAGCATGTAGTGACAGGACAAGGGGGAATGGCTTCAAACTGAAAGAGAGCAGATCTAAATTACATATTCCATAGGAAGAAATTCTTTACTGTGAAGGTGGTGAGGCACTGGAACAGGATGCCCAGAGAAGCTATGGATGCCCTACCCCTGGAAGTATTCAAATCCAGGTTGGACAGGGCTCTGAGTAACCTGGTCTAGAGGAATGTGTTCCTGCACATGGCAGGGAGGTTGGAATGCAATGACCTTCCAAGCCAAGCCATTCTATGATTTTGTGATGAATGAAAACAATGTGTTGGATAAACAAGGGTATTAACAAGCTCTTAGCCAGAGAGATGAATTATTGCAACAACACCAGATTGGTTCTTCCAATCTAGCAGATTGGTTGTTGAACTGCTTCCACAGGATGATGGCACTAACAAGTATTATCAATCAGATTTGTGCTTGAAAAACACAAGATTACTGATAGAAGACTGATGGAGAGAATGTCTCAGGGAGACTGAAGTGTGGAAATACAGAGACTCAAGAACAATGCCAAAAACAAGCAGAAATTAGAACCTGAACAGAGGAAACAATATTTGTATTATCCTTTTATAAATGAGAGAACAGTATTGATGCATTGTGTCAGAGACAAAATGCAGTTACTTCAATATGAAACATCATTTCACAATTACATATTTAAATTTCCCCTTGAAAAATTTCATTTCATAGGCAATACTCAATTAGGTGCCCATATTATTTTCCAGACTGAAAAACAGGCAAAATCCTTTCAGTGAAGTACCAACCAGTGATCCTGAATGTAATATGCAACAGAAATTAACAAATCCACAGATCACTAGAATATACACCATGTCCATAATTCATCACATTTCTAATGCCTCAAAATGTAGAAATCTGCTTCAATGAAAGAAACTAAAGCATCCAAGATTCTATCAATTTCACTTTCACTTAAAGAGACAAGAAACATTTTAAGAGAACATACTGTCTTACCTCTATGTTGTTATTCATTAACCCACAGGCATCAGCGAAGTCTGGATGTTTGGTATTGATATAAGCTAACTCAATGGCCACCAGATTATGAACCTGCAATGCAAGACATTCCCAGATCTAAAATCCAGGGAGCAAACCTAATGCCAATGTAGAGCAATGACCTACAATGCTGGCAAGCACAATTTAACTGCCCACAGCAAAAGAGCACTCAGCCACAAAGCACCTACAATATGTGAACCAGGGGGAGATGGCTCACTATGAGGGATAGCATGCATACAAAACGCTTTTTGCTTTTCACATCAAATGCAGAGTCAAATACTGAAACACTCTTTACTCCCCAACAGGCACTCCAAATCAGACTTTAATATTAAATCATATTTATATAAAGGTACAAGCTGAACTTTTAATTTTCACTAGCTAAAGGGCATTACAAGCCTCTGAAACACACAAAATAATTTTCATCCCTGCATCCCAAACTCCACAGTAAACACACAACTTCTGTTACAAGGGAGGGAGATAACCTGTAAAAGGAAGACTGGAAGATGTTAAATTGAAGTTCCAGTAAAATTCTTCTTGGGAAATTGAAACATAGGGGGCAATATGTTTAACCCCTAACCCCACCCCTTTGTTTTTTAGGCATCTATACTCTAATACAGAATACGATTCAAAATGGGTACATATTAAATAACCATCAATTTAACAAATAAGTTAAGATTCCTTTAATAACTTGGGTTCCTGACTCTGCAAACAGAAGCATCAGGACTCCAGAAAACATGCACTTCTACCAGTAAAATTACAGTAGATGGAAACTTACCATTTCATTTGTGACAGGAAGTCTCCTACGCAAAAGACAGGTTACTACTTCAACTATGGCATCATGCAGTTTAGGAAACCTCAGTAATTCCTAAAAACAAACCAAAATGTTACTGGTGAGACTTCCAGAAGTTTTTAAGCAAGCAACCACACACACACACATGCCAGTAATTACAAACCCAATTCTAAAGCATGCATTTTTACCTGTGTACTGTAATTACTACAATGCTGGATAATCCTCTGCATTTCCTCATGAACCAGCTCCACACAGCGCAAGCTCGGTTCTTCCAAACGTTTGATTTGCCTTTTTACCAGCAACTCAAAGGAAACTTCAGGAACAAACAAGGCAGGACGAGGACCCTGGTTAAAAAGGGGGGAAAAGCTGCTGAATTGTGTATAAAACAAGATGAATTTCTAAGAATTAGTATCTGATGAGGCCCAGAATGAATCAGGTCACAGTGATGATACCTGACACTCAGAACAGGTCTCAAGAGTAAAATATGTTAAATATATGTTTTAAGATAAGAATATTTAAAAATTAAAGCTATAGGTTGCTATCTTTAAGGCAAAATGTGTTAAACAATGATTAAGCAGCATCCTTATAGAATTCTGGAGATTTCTACCTATGTCACTTTAGGCTTACAAATCTGAAGAATGCTTTTTCACATTTGTGGATCCACATGTAGATGAAATCTATTACAAAGGCAAAGACATTTTCTTTCTAATTTCAGACTGTCCATTATTTATAGGACAGTCTCGGGCATATAATACCATACCAACAAGATAGATGGGTTTCAGTGTCTGGAGTAATTTCTTTTATGACCATACAGACCAATGCTTAGCTACACATATAACATTTTTTACCTGAAATATGACATCATTCCTGATACTAAATCCTGGTTTTACATTTTTCATTTACAGGAGGACAGGAACACACACACAGATCACTGCTATGGAGTACCTTATGCTCCAGGACCATGCAGAAACCTGCCTGTCTGTCCACACACAGTACAAAAGCAGACTAACATGTCTGACATCCAAAGTTAAGCTTGAAGCAGTGAACATTCTATTTACCGCAAATTTTAAAAGTGGCCTTACTTTGTTAATTCTCAGCAATGCCAATTCCTATACTAGAAAGAAACCAAATCTGTCAGGAAAACACTAAACCATTTCAAAGTTGTGCCCTTTATATAGAATTAAACTTTAGCTTCCTATCTAACATACAGCCACAACACTCAGAAATGCAGAAGAACACTCACAGTGGCATTTCTAATGGCAGTCAGAATGTCAATTGTGTTAAGGCCACCCAGAGGGTCAACAGATTCTAAAGTTCTTCCAAAAGTCTCATGAAAAATATAGCAGATTCTGGCTCCACCACATCTGAAAGAAGAAAATAACAACTGAAGTAGCAAATAATAAGAGGAAAGTTCTCAGTGAAAACATTTTTTGCAGCTGCTTGGATTCAAACATTTTTGAGTATGTTATGGTCCAGTGTAGCAATATTGCCAGTGAGAGCCAGTAAGAGCCACTGGGTCAACCTAATCACTCATTCTGTATTCCAGGGAAACATTTGTACTTACAGCTCCGAAGTCTCTATGTATTTTGCTGTTCCTTCAATAGTGTTACAATATTCTGTGGCAAATTTGGTGATCAGCTGCAATAAAGTAGCACTTTTGTCTTCAACAGGTTCCCCATAGCTGTTCAGTAGAGATTGGTACTGGGCAGCTAAAACATTAATTCTGGTTTTCAGTTCTGGCAAGCAATCCCTGATATGATGCATCAGCAACCTAAAAATAGAAAACAGTCCCTCATTAGAATGGAGGAGCTTTATCATCTCCATCAAAACAGAGAAGAGACACAAAATAACCACCAAAGGAAACATTTACTTACAAATTACAGAAAATTCAGAAACTGAGAGAACCAGAGTTTGCAACCAGTTTTCTTTAATGCATTACTGTACAGCACCAAAAGAGACACTAAGGGTAAAAAGAAAGGTCTGCACATACGTCTAACCCATCAGTTCATATCTTCAAGTAATACCTGTTCAGTGTTCTAGCAAGATACTTGGTTCCATTTCGATTGGCGAGGGAAGGATATTTCTTTTGAAGAAACCCATACTCATCACGAATGGAATCAGCCACACTCTTCTTATTGTTAATATCCAACTGACTCCTGAAGGTAAAAGGCAGAGTTACACACCAGTTAATGGATGCAAAGGAAAAGTAATTTACACTTCTGCTTTTCTGGACAGAACATTTAACAACTGGGTTTTGCTTTACACACATAACTCACCTTCCTTAGACTGTAAAGGTTTTTGTTGTTTCTCCATGCAGCATTGTCAACAAACACGTATTGGCAGCAACTATACACAGACTAACCAATGCTTTTATCAAAACTACATGAGATTTGACCTAAGCTGGTAAAAAAACCACAACAAACAGTACCACAGCCATATGCATACAGGGCCTGTGCTGGATCAGAGCTAATGTGAACAGCTGACCAGAAGCACCCCTCAAGCTGAAGGACAACAGCAGAAGTGGTGACACTACAGTACTTTTAGAAGTGTCTCTACTCCTCTCTGCATTAGCGGTTGGTTGAGTGGAAGAACAAAGGCTTTTGAGAAGTGAGCAACAAACTTCTCACTTGCTTATTCACAAGTTTATTTCAACATTGTCACCTTATTCTTAAAACTATATTCACGGCTAAAAAAGCAGAAGCATTACTTCACATTAACACAGTTTTAAAAATAGCACCAATGTGCCCACACAGACCTATTCACTACTCCAATGATGCCAAGTTTGACTGGAATCACTCTTCCCATGAGCACATCCATAGCATCAGTGCCAGCATCCATGAGATCCAGCTTTGTGATAACAGCAAGGGTTCTTCGACCTACCAAAAGGAAAACACTCACAGGGATGTTCTGATTTGATCAGAGTAACTAAAACTCATAATTCAGCAAAGTGGAGAATTAGTGACCTAAATTCATTAATAGGTAAACACTGTCCATCTAAACCAGTAGACTAACATACACAGGATTTGTCTACGATCTTAATATTTCCTGAGCTCTTGGTCTGAAAAAAAAAAAAAAAGTGCCAAGAACTTTTTCTTTAAAGTATAACACACTTTTTGCATCTAAAAAAATAAACTAGCACCTCAGTAAAATCAGTAAGTTCTTGGGTCTTGAAACTTTTGAGTGAGTGTAGCTACTTTGGTACCATAGGTTTTCACTATATAGCATTACTCCTGCTGAACCTGCAACATGATCTGCCACTACACCTTTAAGTTTTAGAATTTTGGAAGTGATCCAAAAGACACTGTCGGTCATTTTTACAGGAGTAAGATAAAAGGGGTCTGATATCTTGAACCAGGACAGTTTAACTGAGCAGACTGCCAGAAGGTTTTCCCTCAAGGTTATGTGGCAGACAAGTCAAAGCAGACTTGGAGTTTGAAAACAATCAAGAAGGAAGAGTTACATTTTATGGAAAAAAATAATTTGAGGGTATCAACACTAAATTTTAACCTACTTTCTGTGTGCTTATTTTCCAAGTGTATTAATCCAAGTTCTTTCAAATCATACAGTGCCATTTGCAAGTCAATGGTACCAACAGCACTTTGCAAAAGGCAAGAAGCAGGCAGCCAGTAACTTCAGATCTGTTTCCAAGACCTTACGTAAATATAAAATGATAACGTTCCTACTCCGTTAAATCAGTCAGCTCTCCCACATAAATACAGGGCACCAAAATTCCTCTTATCCTTACTAAAGGTCACTAAACTATCAGTTATACAGTCAATTACTAGCTGCAGGGTGGCATATTTTCTCACCCAAAGGAAACAATGTGGGACAATAAAGCATGAAATTGCCCTAACAGACCACTCTGAACTACGAAAACTCTGAAAAACATTCCTAACACCATTCTGAAAAGTTGGAAACAGAAGTGACTCCATGACTATTAGAATAGTTACTTGGCCTGCTGGCAAACCAGAAATCTATCAGTTATTGATTCATCACAGCATTTTCTTGAGTAGCAGAGACTGCAGCAAAAAGTGTTTAAACAAATATAAAGCTTGTATTTTCTAGGAAATGTGGTGACATTTACTTTTCTTACTATATATTGCCCAAACAACTTCAGTTTTATTTTAGGATTGAGTTTTAACAAGCAGTTGAATTGCAGCATCCAGTCAGCCTTGGTGCTTACCATCTGGATCCACCTCCCGAGCTATTTTCAGTGCTTCAGAAGTGGCCATGTCTGTGTTAGCAGCTGTGACTGCCAGGATAATGGAATTGGGGTTGCTGATGAACTGAAGGATGAGCTCTCTTATTTGAAGTTCAATATCTTTAGGCTGATCACCAACAGGCACCTAGAGAAAAAAACAACATGGAACTGTTCAAAATTGTGTCTTTATGCCTGCATGAGGCTTGGTGTACAAGAACCACGCGCACAACTGGCAGTGTGGTGTGTGTGAGTGCATGGGCTGGGGAAGAAGTCATGTTATCTTCTTCATGTCTCAGAAAATTATTCCATATGTAACCTGAACAGGCAGGATCTGAATATTTCTCTTAGGATATCCTCACTTTAGACAGTCTCTTACACAAAATACACATAGCATCTCCTGGAGAAGCAATGTGGAAGAGACTTTCCAAGTTGCCCAATACTCATCTATCTGCAGGTACAGCTCTGAGACCTGGAGTGCTACCTCTCCTATGGAAAGGAACATGCAGCCCACACACCTACCATCACTTATACGCAGGAAGAGGAAAAACATAAGCAAATCTATCTCTGGCATCAGCAAAGTGCATCAGAAACACAAATCTTACCCCAGAAGACAGTGACAGGTCAAATTTACATAACACTGCTTAACCCCAGGAAAGCAGTTTATCTAACAATGCAGAACAATGGCAAAGAAAGAACAGCCACACCTTGTTCAAAAATACACACTGAGTCAGAACAGAAGCATTCTGCATCTTACCTTTGTCATTCCAGGTAAGTCCACAAGGGTCAGATTTACAACATTAGATGAAAAAATCTTAAGATGAATTGGTTCAGGACTGATCCCCTAGAAATACATTAATAAGGAGTAATAATTACTGCCCTGGATTATTTAAATTCATCATATGAAAAGCCAAAGGCTGTAGTTTCATGCTACAAAGACTTTCACCACATACCTTAAAACACACAGCAAGGAAAAAAAGCCAAACATCTGCCAACCAATTATTTTGTCTTTGGCAGCAGCCAATTTTATAATTACACATAAAGCTAGGTGTGTAGAAAAATGAATGCAAGTTTAACTGAAAGCTTATTTTTTGCACTTTTATTACAGAATATTGAAGCAAAGGAACAGTTCTCTGTCTTTTAGCTGAAGTAATTTATCTCATGAACACAGTGAAAAAATCGCGAGATAGCAAGCAGCATTCGTGTGTTCTTCATTAGGACAGTTAAGTGCTTTTCACTCCTAGCCACCAAAACTCTTTAAGAAAGGTTTAAGCAGCAAGAAAATCAATAGCAAGACAACAGATGGACAGTACAGGATTTACCTTGTTGTTTCCTGAAATCCTCTCTGTTTCATTTTCTATTTCCTGACGAATTTCATCAAAATCTGTATAGATCTGAAGAAAGAAAAAAAAAGTTTAAAAATCCAAAACAGCATTCACTTATTTAACTGCAAAACAATGCTCTTCTCTCCAAGGAGTGGTGAAAAACTCTCTAAGCATACAGAATATTTAAAAGAAGAATTACTACTAGCCCTTAAACTGATGTTAAGAAAACTCATCAGTGCTAAAAATTATAGAAATTGGTATTTAATCTGTTAAGTAATTCTGTGAGATGGCAGTAATTAGCACAATGTCAGACACAAGTTGTTAATTTGTGTCCACCTACAGAGGATTCCAAACACTTAATTCCATTCTGAGTCTAGTTGTAATCCTTTGAAGTTAATAAGCAACGTGTAGCCTAAACAACTTCTCATCTTGAAGAGGACAAAGGGCAGTTTAATTTTCAAATTCTTCCACTCTTGTAAAAACTGTTCTCCTCCCACCAACACAAAGGTTAGCACAGAGCTATCCTTCCACTGATTCCCTCTATATTCCTCTCTAGTTTTCCTTCCATTTCTAGCACTGCCTAGAAGGTGAGGAAATCAGTTTGGAGTAATAAACACTTGTATAATTTATCTGCCAACAAAAATATGGCTGTCTTCAAGCACAAATTAAGCTTTGACTCTCTTCCTGAAGTGCTAGGTCATCTCAGTTTCTGCTCCATGACCCTGATGCACATGAGGCTCTTCCTTCTTTTTCACAGCTTTTTAATAAAGCTCTGAAGTAGCCAATTCTTCAATGGACTGAAATGATTTGTGCTTACACCTATCCTTGGCTTTGTGACATCCATCCTAATTTTGCCAATGCACAAAATAGAATAATCAAAAAAATAACCCAAAACCCACTATGATAACTCATCAGAATCAATGACCTGCACAACAGATATTTTGTATTTTCAAAAGTTTTCTACTCATAAAAAGCAAAACACAAAATCCTCAATATTCTGCCATATAGTACAGCAGATACAATAATGCCAATAAACAACATCTTTTCAGGAAAGTCAAGGGAAAAGATAACAGAATTAAGTTATGTATATAAGTGTATAAGTACATATGTTAACATATTTATGACATTGCTACTTCATCAAGAGAGTAAACATACCTTATTTTTGGTGTGAAGAAATTTACCCCATTCTGCAGCATCTACCTCTGAAAACAAAAATGGATACATGAGAAAGTACATGTTTCACCAACATTTTTCCAATGCCTGTTCATTAAAACAAGAAGATTTTTTTTCAAGCAGCAAAAGAAAAATGAGTTAGCTTTCTACAGTTAAATGTGAAATAGCTTTATGATTCTGTCTACTGAAACATTGCACCTCACTACTATGTCTAATTTGTCTCACAAAAGGTGAGACCTCCTACCTATGCCTGAGCCAATAACCTATTCTGCAATCTTTCAGAAATGCTCTTGTTCACTAAATATCAGCTTGTAACAGAAAACAGAAGAATTATTAGCAATAGCTTAAAAACCTGGGAGAAAAAAAGTCTAGCTTTTAGCATCTTTGCTTGTACCATGCAAGTGAGATCAAATCACAGCTGAAAGAAAAAGTTAGAAAAACCTGTAGGGCTAAAAGCAAGCAAACAGAAAATACGTAAGAATTCTGCATAACGAAGAAGCCTTAGGAGAACATGTCTCTTCCCAAATCTGTCAAGGGCCAAACATCTCCACTCTTGCCAGTCACCACTGAGGTCCAGACTTACTTGAGGACTATGCAAGAGCAGTCCCAGAAACAGCAAAGCAGGTTACGCTCAATCCCTGCTTTGTAGCAGAAGTGACTCCATGAGTCACACTGCATGATATTCACACTTTCACTATTAGGTTTCCAAGTATTAGTGGCAAGTTCTATTTCCAATTTTTAGTTTGCAGCCATTTCCTCTGTGCTCCCTGACACAGCAATCTGCTCTACAAGAACTGTCTACAGGAAATCTGGCCTTCTGGCAAACACACGGTTTACCCACAACCAGGTAATCTTTCAAAACATTTTTTTCACTTACACTGAAATTTAAGGAAGTTGATCAACAGAATTTTTTTTTTTTTTAAGGATTTGGGAATTAAAAGTGCAGGAAGTTCTATGAAGCAGCAACGGCACAGAAGAAAAGCAAAAATCATCGCTTTCTAATGCAACAAGGTCAGAAAACTGAAAATCCATCAGATCACAAGACAGCAAAAAAATCACCAGAGTAGCTGAAGTGTAAAAGGAAAAGTGTAATCAACAACCATGTGGCATGAAATGTATGTGATTAGTGTATAAAAGCATGCACTTCAGGTGCAGGGAGAAAAAGCAAGTGGATAAAGGCAACCTTTAGCAAGGTGTCTTGGATTTTTCCATGTAGCAGGGTCTGCAGTTAAAGAGAAACAGCGTTGAATGGTATTTAACATTTTAAATCATATTTAGTATAGCATTTTATTCACTTTCATTACCAGATTCTATTACAAAGAACACAAATGCATGCAGACAGATGTGCATGCTATTCTAGTATTGATGAGAGCATGTAACATATTAGCAATATGCACAGAAATAAGACCTTATTAAACACATATAAATGATGCCTATTAATCAGATATTCTATACAACAAAGTTTACTTGATGATTACTATTATTGGCATTAACCTAATTCCAACAGCTCAATGTATTTTCTCATCTGAGCACAGAAGACAGCACCACTGGGCTCCACAAAGCTGAACTTTGGCAAAATATGTTTCTCATAATTTCCTCATGACAAGAACCAGAAAGAGCAAAGAAACATTTCTATTGTCACTGGAAGTAATGTTACTGTATGGGAAGGAAATCTGATGCTGTGCATCAATATATTTCAGACTCAATTAAAGAATAACATCAGTTCTGAGACAGATTTAAGAAGAGACAATATATGCATTACCCACCTCAACTTTCAGTGTTTTTAAAGTATTTATGGAAATTTTATTACAAAGAAACTCAACTTCTTATTGAGAGGTTGATGAATTTATAACTCTCTTTTCCTGTGATTTCTGTGCAACACCCTGAAAGTGCAAGCAGCATAACAAGCTGGTGAAGATATTTTTGGTTTGGTGCCTGTTTGGTACAAAATTCAGGTAGCACGACAATGATCAACTCATCCATTTGAAAAGCTTAGCTCATCCAGAGAGGTGATGTCTTGCTCAGTCAAAGGTGTGTGTGATCATGAACAGAAATATGATTTTGGATCTGTTAAAGAAAAATTTTTAAAACCAAACTTTCATTCCTACTTTCCTACAGGCACATGAGCTATCATTAGGAAAAAGCTTTTGTTGGTATTTGTTGGTGAATAGGCAAAATGACATACCAGTCTCCAAAATAAGTGCAAAATGAAAGGGTTCCTCTATTCCAGGTTATTTAACAGGTTTTATTTACTGTTCAGAGGAAATGAAGTAAAATGCACATAGAGGAAGAAACCACAGTATGTGCAGTATTGTATTGCTCATGTCCTCTTGAATCTAAGGGAGTAAATTGAATTTAAGAGAGTAAAGAGAGGTCTAAAGCCAGGAAGAAAAATACACAGCAAGATACTGCCACTGTTACATCTGAAAGATATGGACCAAGCACTCTGGTTACATCCCTCCTCGGGAGATGATTTCCTTCTCAGACACTGTCTAGTCTTGAATGATTCTTTCTGGTGGCATGGGGAATTTGTAGCCAGGTACTAGGCTTAGTTCTATGTATATTTTTTTCCCCAGTGTTATCTATAATTTTCTTAAAATAAATATTAAAAAGACACACTCAGGTCAGAGACACTGCATTTTAACTTGCTAACACCTACGGAAAAGTTTCCCAATAGTTTTAATTTAAAGGAAAGGAATTTTTTAGGAAAGGAGGAAGGATTTGCATTTCTCTAAATGAAACAATGCTCAAGGCAAGGAGAAAGTGTTTTAATTAGCCTACATTCAGCAACCCACTGTTCTAGTTTCCATGTAGAATGTTTTTTTATCACTCATTTAACTGGTAAATCAGTCTTCCCTCAGTCATGTTACTTTTTGGAAGCTTTTCAGGCAATACCTTCAGAAGAATTAATCACCTGATTACATAAAGATTAAATGCTAGATAAAGGCATGAAGAAATGACACTTTGGTCATGATGAAATCCAGTATTACACATTATAAGAAATTACTACAACAGCAGCTATTAAGAACAAACAGATCCTGCTTTTCAAAAAAAAAAAACCACCACACACCTCGTGAATAAAGCAACAGTCTATATTTTTCCAGTTTTTCATATCCTGCAGTAAGACCTGAAAACCTTAATTAATACCCAGGAAAAGCAGACATACTACTTGATTTTTCTCAGGACTGCCCTCCCCCAAACTATACTTGTTACATCCTACTCTATAAAACTCCTTTAGGAAGCTCAATGCAATACAAAGATGACTGATTCAGTTATGCACTTATCTCCTCTCCTTTCTAAAGCAGTGGGACTGTTAGTCATTTCCAACAGGAGAAGATGCTGGAAGTCAGAAAAGGCCACCACCATAGAGGATTTCCTGCAGCATGGCAACGAGAATTTCCCAAATACTAACTGTTGTACCATTTGTTCCATCCTTGACACCAACTAGATTGCAAGCACTCTTGAGGGAAAGCTCTTTCTCTCTAGTGCTTCTACAAAGCCAAGCCCAGTGAAGCAGGCCACACTGTTTGGGTGCTGGGGGTAAGAGATTCCTATCTGAAGTAGAGAGCAAAAGGCTGATTTAACAGCGTTGATTTATCAAGTAACAGATCTGTACTAAACATTCCTGTGCTCTGTATCAATTCAGTCTGTTCAGAATTTGAACAATGTTCAGTTTCCTATCCTGGAACAAGCATTTACTACTTGGCCACTGATATGTTCTTTCTTATTTTCCATTTCTGAACTACCATTATAGGTCTTCACTGCAAGGCCAATTTAATAATTCACCAGGCCAGGCCCAGTTCTCTGGTAAGTGCTGCTTCTCCTGCAATTTGATCAGAGAACACCACAGTATGGTATCATCACATCAAACACACCCACCATATGTGCTGAATCACTAGAGGCCAACAATAAACAGCAAAAGCATGATGAGAACATTTCCTTCACATCAAATTACAAACATTCTCTGCAGAATATACAGAACAGCCTGTTATAAAAGTACAGAACTTCACATTTAATGGAAAATTTATCCCTGGTCTTTTCTGACTCCCTTGATTTATTGCAATGATCAAGGGTATCATTTGTCAGCACAGCAGTCAAAAGTGCTTTGTGTTAAAAACTGGGAAGCTTTCTGGATGCTCCAACAGACATAATAAAAGCTTGTAAGATCCACAGAGCAGTAACTATTTTGAAATGGCTGTGTTAATATATAACACCAGTAGAGCAAGCATTAGCATGGATACAGGTGAGAGTCACAAAACAGAAGTCAAAAGAGTAGAGAGAGTTGTATAAAAGTATCTGTGTGCAGAGAGTTCAATGCCGGCACTCAGAAAGCAGCATGCCAAGACTGATACTCCCTTGTCCAACATTCAACTTGTAAAGAAGAAATCCCTCATCTGGATAAAATCCTTTTCTGCAAGACTACCTCCCTCTGGGAAATCCCAAATCCATATTCAACCCTACCTAAACCTCTACCTCATTACAAATACAATTACCTCTAAAAATAGAGCTCTAATGGCACTTATTACAACATTTCACAGTACAGGATAAGAGGTGGTCAGGGTCAGCTTTTTTCTTTCCAAGCTACTGGATCCCATCTTCTCAGATGTAACACCACAATCTGAACATAAGCTAAACCAGATCAGTGACAACACCATTTAGACCACAATTGGCCTGAATTTTGGAGAGGAGAGACTCAATTTGAAACTCAATTGGCAAATCACAATTTCTGTTCTGAACAAATCTCTGTTCTTACCAAACAAGCCCACATCTCTCTCAGAAGAACAAGATGAGGTTATAACATTTACATCTTACAGAGTGATTGTTTCCTCCAAAAAAAAAAATCTAAGCGGGTACAATAAACAATAATTTAGCCCAACATCCCTATGAATTTTAAATTTAAAATTCAAATCCTCAAATCAAATGCAACCTAAAACAAAAAGGCTCTGCTCTCAGAATACTCCAATTAGAAAACCTCCTTTTACACCCATGAAGTTGCAAAGAACAAAATATTTTATCCTACAACTCAGAATCCAAACATTATGAGAAGTTGTAGAAATACAAACTATACACTGCACAGTACAAGCAATGCAAAATTGCATTTAAAAACAACAAATGTGCCATTTCTAAAAGGTGCACTGAGATTGAATTCTCCATCCTTTGAGGTTTTCAGACCCAAGCAGATAAAGACCAAAGAAACCTGGTCTTGACTTCAGAGTTGGCCCTATTTTGAGATTGGACTCCTGAGGTCTCCTGAGATAATTTCTAGCCTGAACTGTTCCTACAATTTCTCACATGGTTTGCATGCTAATTGTTATGAACCCTGTGTTTTCTGCTTTTGACAGTAATTAAGATTGGAGCTTAAACTTTCAAACAGCACAATATGAGTATCTGTCCTTCAGAAAGCAAAGGCCATAAATATTACAGGAAAAAAAAAAGCTGTAAAGAACTTCTGATACCTTGATTTACTATAGGTGGAAACAAATTAAGAAAAATTTGGACACAATGAGAATTATTATTTATAGTCCCAAGTTTATCATGCCAACAGAAGCTTGTGCAGCTGTTAGTGTCTACATAAAAAAACCTAAGATTTATCTTATAATCAGAAGGCGGATATGCCCCTGCTGCTCCTTCCTAAGATCAGGAGCATTTGTTGGTATAAAATGAGCATTGAAACTCCCAAGGGACAGCTGAGATCACTTTCTTGACCTGCTGAAGAATAAAACAGAAGCAGTACAGAAGACAAGCTTCAAAGTAAGCAGCTTCAGAACATTTAAAGCGCTATGGTTGATGCAGCCCAGTAGGGTGGGATCTGCAAGCTACAGAACGCATCAATTCAACTCTTTTCGCATCTACTATAAGTTTGTTTTCATTTCTCCTCCTTCCTCTTCATTCAGAACTTACCTATTTCCTACCCTCCTTCTAAAAACTCTCATACTCACCACCCTCTCAATGAAGCACCTTATTTATACAGCAAAAGGGGAGGGGATGAAAAACACACACAAGAAAATCATGTTCTCTACACTCCAGACAATTATCTTTACAACTGAAATGCTTTCTTTGGCCTGTTTTTCTCAAAAGAAATTCCCAAGAATAGGAAAGCTTAAAACATTAAAAGTATTTTGAATATCCAAAAGATTTTAACTTCATGACATTTGCTAAATGGAAAAAACAGATGTTACAACAGCTGTGTTTTCTTCCAAGCAAATTTTAAAAAACATACTAGGGTTTTATGATTAGAGCAACTGATTTTTCATTTGAAAGGACAAGAAAGACTTGAATTCTCTTTCCAAAAAGGCAAAACACATTCTTGGATCACACTTACCATTTTCATCTCCAGCTCCTTTCCGACCATCCTCTGGGGACACGTGCACCAGCTGCAGAATAAGAGGTCTCCGGGTGACAACGCCAGTACCTCGTGGGAGCAGATCTCTCCCCACAAGACTTTCCAACACAGAACTCTTTCCACTGCTCTGAAAAGTGGAACACAGCTATGTTACTTTCTGAAACATAAAAATGCTGTGATATTTTCGTTTGCTTTCATCTGGCCTGCAAACAGCACTCTATTTTGTCCTATTCTGCAGAGTGCCTGAAGGAGCTCATGACAGGCTCCCTGCAGACACAGCAGCACCACTGCACGAGCGCTGAAGGACACGGGTCTGCTAAGAGCCAGGAACCATCCAAACCTGCCTGGTTTCTAAGTGTCCCACGGGTTTTATATCTTAAGGTTAAACTAAACTCATAATACGTTTCAGAAAAATTCATCTCCTATTTAACATTTTCTATCACAAATATCAAACTCTCCAGAAACACTTCTGGGAAAAAATGCCTTTCTTTATAATGCTCAGAAAGAAATTCAATGTCTTACACTATGTCACTGTCTAACATCTTGAAGTTAAACTGCTTTGTAAATTGAGGAGTTGAACCCTGTGTT
Source organism: Pycnonotus jocosus (assembly GCA_013400435.1). Lineage (NCBI taxonomy): Eukaryota > Metazoa > Chordata > Aves > Passeriformes > Pycnonotidae > Pycnonotus > Pycnonotus jocosus. The sequence continues at coordinate 177,222 of VWYP01002948.1, read as the reverse complement.
AGCATTTCTTAGCATTAACATGGGCCGGCTGTATGGATACCAACAGCAGCCATTACACAAACACATTAACTATGTATACATTACACTGCTACAATGTTAGATTCCTTTCAGTTTGAGGCTCGGTTGGGTGAGGAGGTTCTTTGAGGTTTTTTGTTAGGTTGGTTTTGGGTTTTTTTGTATAAAGTATTGTATCAGCTTGTTAAGTACAGACATTGTTTTACATCCTAAACAAATATTGTTTCATGGCATCCCACACTCTCTCTCTCTGTATATATTTAAGTCTTTACATAACAACAAACTGTAAAAAGTTGGAAAATACTTAAAGGCTGTGAAACGACAAATACTCTTTGAGAGTATTAAAATTTTAAATGTTGTCCTGAAGGACTTTTGTATAAGACTCTCAATTGGTCCAACAAGCACTTTTGAAAGCCTGGGTGTTAAAAGTAATTTCAGCCAAATACCATATTAAAACTAACAATAAAAAACAGACCCAGCTATACCAACAAAATATCCAATCTGATTGAGAAGATTTTCTTTTTAATAATACTGTACTAAACTCTTCCAATTTTCAGCAGCTCTAAGTCTACATAGTGATGCCATGAGAACGCCTGCTCTGACAGTCATTGCCACCATCTAGAAAATGTTTCTGTATTACTGCAACTACCAAACCTCTTGTTAGAAATAAACAAGAAAACAAAACAAAAAGAAACCAACAGATGCTTCTGACAGCTGGAATGGGCATTATGTAACTGCTACAGAACCTCCACTCAGCCACCAGTTCTGAAGTAACAGATTTGAGACTTCAAGCCAAGGCTGAGTATACAGCCTAGCATAACACAATATAAAAGAAGTGATGAATATCCTTAAATCTCACAAATCTTGTGACAGTAGGTGACTTTTCTAAAACTCAAAAGTAGACCAGAGGTCAAACAACACAGTACAGTACATTTCTACTGGTGCAGGAAAACAAGACACAAATATATTACATGAGAGCTTTAAAACCTATTGAAATAGGGCTTGTATGCAGAATGACAAATTAAATATGAAAATAAAAGGGCAAACCCCTAGAAAGTTTCAACAGCAATAAATGAAAGCCTTCTTTTATTGTACCACTTTATTGTACATGCTTTATGGCACGGAAATAAAAAGATGTTTTATCAAAAATATCATTTGTCTCAATAGGCAAATAACACACCAATGCAGATTATGTATCTCTTTCAAAGTAAATCTAATTCATATTTGACATCAGTGAGATCAATGGTCTAGAAAGATGTGGAAAAAGAGCAGGGTTAAACAGAAATAGAGCCTTATTAAGATTTGTTTTTCCTTCAAAAAACTCCCCTATATAGTTATTAATATTTTCTTCAACTGTCCTTTTCCAAATCAACTTTGGGCACCTTTCTTGCAAGCAGCTTATAACAGGCCATTGGGCACTGAACTTTCATCAATTAACTTAAGAACAATCTGACCAAAATGAACTAGGTCTGCAAGCCTCCCTGACAGAGCTCCTGTTCTGGCCCACTTCTGAAGAACTACTGATATTATAGACTGTGAAAAAACAAGCTTCACAGAGACAAATAATAAACCACTTATCAACAAACTTAGTTAAAACAAGAGAAATTACTAACATTTTCTGCACTGGAAAAAAACCCAAACCAACAAAGAAGACCAGTGCTTCATTTATTAAAACTCTTTCAAACATTAAGGGGTATCTGGATGTGGCAGGCGGGGAAATGGCTTGGGGTGATTATGCTGGGTTAATGGTCATGGTTGGACTAGATGACCTTGAAGATCTCTTCCAATCTTGATGAGTGGTCTCTTGAGCAAGATTTTCTTAGGCACAGGAAAAATGATCACTCAGTCTCAAAGGTTGGAGATCAGACTTAGCTGAAGCAGCTTCTCATGACCATATACTCCAAGCACATAAGGGATAGTAGGAAATAGCTGGAATCTCTACCAAGAACCTCACCACAAAAGGAAACCAAAATCCATGGGACAAGCTGCTGCACACTGCTGCTCTTTAGCCTTTCCAAAGGAGTGATAATGCAGGAAACTAGAATGGGCACACCAAGGTGCAGAAGCAAACCACTGCGTCTTACACCACTCCCAGGTACCTCTGGATGGGGAAGGAACTATCTGGATCCTTTGTAAACGCACTAAATGAAACATTACAGTACTCCAGCATCAGGAAATTCTTTCAAATTGCATTACACTCCCAACTAAAGCAATCTGTTGCTGGAATACAATTATCTAATGACGCACTTCTTAATCTGGGCTCCTCAGCATCCATTACCAAGAATTGTCTGGGAACACGGTGAGGAAGGCAGTGAACACAAAGCTGATTTTGTTCTGCCAGCGAGGGGGAAGCAAGGGATGTGGGTCTGTTAAGAACACCAAGTCAGTTCAGCCAGTCCTTCATACAATAGATGTAAACAGACACCACTATGATGACTAAAGATACCACAGAAATTTTAGGTGAGTCTGTAGAAGCAGCACACTTGTTTTGTCATGTCATTGAAATGCTCGTCTCAACCTTAAACATGGACTGAACTCCATAAATTCATTTAACAATGGGACCAGAAAAGCATTAACAAACTCTAACCTTTAGTAGCAGATCAGGCAGATTTTCTTTGGACTCTAGTATCTGATCCTAATTTGAAGTATCTATTAGCTGTGATAATCTAGAGGAACTTAACAGATCGCTCGGGGAAGAAAAAGGGAGGGGGCAAATACAGGAACATCTTGTGTCACTCCTTTAGCCTCTGTGTCAAACTACCATGGCTGAGTGTTTGACACTCTGCTCTGTCAACCACCATTATTCTCACAGAGAAACATCTGAGTCTGGAGGATGGTAAACCTATTTTCCCCCAAAGTACTAAGATAAAAAGAGATGATGCACACAGGACTTCAGTATTTTACATTGTATGTGCTGTCAGAGTGTGTTGAAACCTTATCAGCATTCTCATTGCCTCTGTAACACCTGTATGTTCATCTTTGGTTTAGATCAATCTGAAGATGATGTTCACAATCAAGGATGAAGGGCAGTCACTGGCAAACAACTGTGCACTTATCCTCTCAAATTAAAAAGCTGCAAGCTGTAAGAATTGTGATCCACTCCAAATAACCAGCACCTTGACTTTTAACAGTCCTCATGAGATTGCTTTGCTTCCCTATCCTTTATTTCTTCTTTACTTGTCCCTGCATGTTTCAACTGTGTCCACTTAAGTATCAAAAGGCATTTGCTCCCATCCATTACACTAATTCTTAAGAGAAAATGCGGGTTACAATCTGCTGCATTACAGTTATAGGAATTCAGAGGCAGCACACAGCAAGTGCATGATTTTATAATTGTCCAGCTTCATCATCAGCCAGAGATGTTACTTTCAAGAACACTTCAGGGTCCTTGACAAGTCAGATGAAGAGACTATCTTGGAAATGCTGAAGTAACACAATGAGCAAACATTCACATTCATCCCATCCCATTTGCTTCACTGGCTTTCTTATTCTATTTCCACATCCTCATTAGCATTCCTAACAAGGAATCCTAAAGATATTTAAATTCCTATGTTAAAAGACTTGTGCCCTACACCAAACAGAATGCAAAGATCTTTCCTCCACATAAGAGCTCTGACCCAATCTTCTCGCACCTCTGAGTTATTCTCCACTTTTAACCCCATCCAGGGACAAGGGCCTGAAAGACCCTGATGGTGAACACCAGGGCAAAGGAAGGACCAAGCGCCTCAGCCTTGCCCATATTCACTGCCCCAGGATCACCTGTCACAGCCAGCAGCATGCCTGCATTTCCCTTATTTCTCTTGTTCCTTAATTCCTGATCCAGTGCTGGAAATTCCTGCTGCCTTTGATGCAATAATAGTGGCTTTCTCGATCCCATCTCTGCCCATGCAGGCAGGATTTTCACATCCCTGAGCGAGCTTGTCCTCGTTTCTACCTTCTGCATGAGTCTGCTGTGCTGAGGCTGTCGTGAGTTCCCTCAGTACTGCTCTCCTTAGACCCCCACTCATTTCCCAAGCAGGTTTATGGACTATTGCTTTGTTCTCCATGAGGCTGTCCTTAAAGGAATGCCAGCTCCCCTGTGGTTCACTGACCTTTAGCTCACAATTAGCTCAGTAAATAAGCAAAGTCTTCCCTTACTCTTATGAAGTCCATCAAGCCAAATTAGTCCAAGAACATTAACACAAGGCTCACCTGGAGCCTCACTGATGCACAAGAACCATCAAGTTTCTTACAGTCACATGCTCAGACTGTTGATTGTTGTACGTTTTAAGTACTGTTAAAACGATAATGGACTTGAATCAGCTGCAACCAATTTCAGGCCATCTTACAAGAATCCCCTGCCTACCTTTGTCTATCTTTAGACTTCATAATGTCTTTGTGGAGCCAACGCACAACATATCATCTGTGAGAAAAAAACGGGTTAAGGGAACATGTCCAATAAACTACTGGGAAACTTCCAAAACAAAAATTAGTTGAAAGGAGTACAAAATTTAGCTCATTGCTTTTGAACAGGGCAAAGTGCTAATTTTTTAACTATTTCATCCAATAGGGGAAAAAATGCAAAGAACTCCTGCAACACAACACAGACTGATTATGGGACAGCACAGGAAAACAGAGGCAGTGATGCCAGAATTCCCTATGGCTTTTGGAGGGGCACAATGCAATGACAGTAAGGAACTGTGACATAGGAGAGACTTCTCAATGAGACATAATAATTCCTGAAGAGCTCTATTAAGTAAAGCAATGCATCTGGCTTAGATATCTGAGATGAAATGGTGGCAATTCTGCTGTTTCTGTCATACAAGAAGTAGAAAAGTCCCGCTGGTAAATCCTGCTCTTGGCAATACGTACATATAGAATTTCCTAACTTCTCATTCTATCATTGGGAAATAAAAACAATGCACTTGTGCTGGGATCTCATCCACAGGGATATTACCCACATTGGTGCTTTAAAAAGTTATTTGCTGTAGCCATGCTAGAAGAGTTCAGCCTGCTATAACTAAACAGCAGCAGTATTTTTTTTCTTTCCTTATTTTGCCAATACGAATTATCCTGGAATAAAAGCTGAGCACACATGCAATTTCCACAAAGGAACTGCTTAGGCTGGAACTGGTATTATAATAAAATTTTCCTATTCAAACTAGGAATGCCCCAAGCTAGGCTGATTCTAAACTGTTAAGAAATTTAAAAATGTATTTACTAATCAAAAAAGAATGTTAAAGCTGTAAGTAGACCAAATTAACAATTTTAAGACATTGTTTGAAACAAAATAACACTTCTAAAAGATGCAAAAGAGACAACAGGCTGATCCCACCTTGAGAAAGCAGTAAAACCAGCATAATGCACTGCTCATCATTGCAAAATACATGCAAGATCTTGTCCAGACTACAAGACTGTTGTTCCTGCAGGGCATTCCCCATTTACTGGAACAGAGAGCTCTCCTGGATAAGTCAGGGAGACTCAAAGGCACAGGAAACACCTCCACATAAAACAACTTATGTACAAGCAGTAAGGAATGCCAGAACTGGCTAAGTTCAGTCAAAATTCTTCATAAATCCCCCATTTACACCACATCTAACTGTAGCCATGTGCCAAGCCACAGCAAATACAGCGATGATTAGCAGATGTCTTCTTCCTCAGCACATCAATTCCCAAAGCCCTCCAATAATTCACTCAAGAAAAAAAATGCCTCATCTAAGTAGAAGCAACTTACAGACTCTCAGTTACATCATGGAACTGTGGTATTTGAAGATTCACATTTGCAAGCCAGATATCCTGACCTCACACTGTATTGTGCATACTCCTATATTCATGACTTGCAGTAAAGTGAATCAAAACAAAGCCAACTTGCATATTCAAATTTTAGAAGTTATAACAACAGCATTATTAAAACAAACCCAAACTCCAAATCTCTGAGTTAGTCAACCTTCTGGCTACTACACAAACAATTTTTTTCCAAGAACTACACAGCCATTTTCTCCTCAGATTGTGAAAAACAAATCCTGTGCTGTTTTAATACTCTTCCCCTCCATCTTCCTGAAAAAATGTTTTCTTTGCACTGTGCCCCTGGATAATATACAAGATTCACCTGGTCTAATTAAAATACAGGTTTTCCAAGAAAAACAACTGCCAATCACAGGATAAACAGGACCCTTGCAGAAAAGCATCAAAACAAAGCACACACACAAAACAAAAAAAAGAGAAGCACAAGACTTCTTTATCCACATCCTTCCACAACTGTGAATTCTGTGCAGACTCTCCACTCTTTCAAAATAACCAGGCATTTGCAAACAAGAAGGTATCTTCTTCTAAATAGTGTTTGATAATGCTTTCATAGTAAGAATCACAGAATGCTAAAATACAGGATCAAGTTCTTAGACCCATCATTTTATTTTAATTCATATGAAGTCTGCATATGCAGTGAAAATGCCATCCTTTCAGCCACAGAAACCTTCAGGACCCAAAAAGTTCAGCTGTTCAGAAACACAGGAAGCCCATCAGAGAAAAGAAACAGCACAACACTAAATGCTTTTTGCACAGTATCATACCAGCAGCAACATTTATATTCTGTCTGGTAAATATAAACAGCTAATTAATGTCAGCCTCACTTTGCTGCTTGTCTGAAACAAACAGCAGAACAGTCAGGGCATGACTTGACAGGAGCAAGGGATGGCAAAAAGGAAAACAGTTACACCCAAAACCAGAGACTGTAAATGTCAGATATGGAAACAAAGGAAAAAACCAAACTAAATCTGGAAGTTTGCAAAACATTTGGAAGAAAAACCTGTCCCCAGCCTGCATGGAAGCAATGCTCTTATATTCTCAATTCAAATGTATATACAAATGAGTTTTTGGATCTGCTTGAATTGCCAGGAAAGATCCTTGGACAAAGCCACCAAAGAAAATTCAAAACAAACAAACCCCCACAAAAAACAAACCAACAACCCAGCGAGAGAGGAGTGAGGAATACATGGCAGTGCTTGGCATGGGGTTTTCCTGGTTGCTTGGTACAACCTAGGAGTTTCCTCCACCTCAAACTGGCTTTTTGCCAGCACAATGTAGGCTACACTAAATGAGCTAAGTGGCTTAAATTTCTGTTCCCCTGCCAGGGAAAGTCACAGAAGCTCTGCAGAGCCCCTGAACTTTCAGACCAAGGTGCCAGCCTCTCTCAGATGGGATGCTTTGGCATCATCTGCTGGATTCATCTCCCTGTCCCACTAGCCAGGACTGTACATTACCCTCCCATTGCTGTCAACTTCTTAACAGCCAAATTAGCATTCCAACTATTTATCTTATCAGAATATAAATTTATACATATTCATGTGCTCAGACTGTGACTTCAGATCAAGAAATCCTCCACCTTGCAATAAAAAGTGGTTTAGCATTAGCATCAAACATGATACTTACACTGAACAGTTAACAAAAAAGGAATAAATGTAATGCCAATCCCAAGGGAACATCCAACAGAAGATTGTATTAAATACTGTAAAGTACACCTCCCCAGTTAAAGTCTCAAAATGGCATTGACAGAAGACTGAGCAAAAGTACTTTATAAATGCACACATGAAAAATCTCACCTGTGAATTCCATCAGCTGCTACATCCATTTCACTACAATGTCTCTACTTCAATTAACACTACCAAGTGCAAAGAAAGCCCACAAGGTGATTTTATAATGTCAGTATCAGAAGAATTTTGCTACAAAGCTGACAATTAAGTTTGTATAAAACTAGGTTGATGACTACTAAAAACCCCAAACATATTCCAAGAATTAATGGCACAAAAAATAAATAAAGACAATTCATTTTTACCTACTTCTAGGTAGATATTTTTTTGTCTGGCTGGTTTTTGTAAATTTATTCTAAATCTTACGCCCACTTTGGGAGTGTAGGCATTTAATTTTGTGATACCACCTATCCACACCAAAGGCCATAATTAACCAAATTACTTTTTTCCCCTTGGCTCATTTTACTGTAGTTTTAATGTGTTTGGTTGAGGCACTGCAATATCACCTTGTTTTCCCTTACAAACACAGTGCACAAAGCATTTGTATAAACCAGAACACTGAGTATTACAGCACTGCAGAACAAATATTTTTATATCCTATTCCAAACCTGGACACTTTTTTCTTGCACTTCAGTCATAGAGTTCTAAAAACAGAACTGGAATACTGAATTGGGGAAAAAAATAGAACACCTATCCAGGAATGGCAGAAAAACCCTGAAACAGTGAAGAAAAACTGACAGTCTGAAGGTGTTCTACCAGCACAACCCCCAGTTTTCTTAAATGACCCCGTGCTAGGATACAGAAATAACTTACACAATATTTATGGGGAGAATGAGATGGAATTCTCATGACTGAGTGGCAGGAAGTGGCACTACAAGTCCAAGAGGCCACTCAAATGGGAAAAATTTACTGACAAACAATTTGCAATTAGCACCAAAATGTATCTAGAAAGAGGAAAAATTAAAGCATTTCAATTGCTCGGGGCACAAGGCAGGTAGCAAACAAATCCCAAACAACAGAGGTGGGAGACAGGAAACATGGGAAACAGAAAATATTCACAGCTGAATTAAGCCTTATAAACAGCTCCTAGTTCTACACACTCTGGAAAAGAAAGAATTAACTTAATGCACAGAACAAGAAGCAAAGAAAGACATAAGCACAAAACCCTAAAAGGGTAGAGAGAGAAAAATAAAGAGAAAACTACTTCAAAAAGCATTTTTCCTCTCCTTGCTGAATATGTAAAAAGGTCATTCAAAAAAAGCAACTGGCAAATTGGAAGAAAAAAAGCATAACTCAATTAACAGAGACTTACAGAAACCTTAACTGGCAGCATTTGCTTCCTACAAGAAAAAATGGAGGTGGAAACTTCAAGACTGTTTATTGTGAATATTATTCAAAGACAAAAAAGCAGAGACAGCATATGCCAGTGGGATACAGACACATCAACGGTGTGAGCAAACTCAAAGGCCACAAAGAAACAAGACTGTCAAAAAAACACAAGTAAAAAAAAAAGGAAGCAAGCTACCAGCAGCAAAACTATCAGCTCTAGGGCCATCTCTGACACATCTCCAGGAATGTGGTCTCCAATAAACTAACTTCAAATTAACAGATTAATAAAATTTTATTTCAACTACAACTAATTGCATATAATAACCATCTACAGAATTACTATGTCAGTAAAGACAATTTTTTCTTCCAGCAACCCTGACTAAAACAAAAAAAACTCGAAGATAAAGCTTGCTAGATAATTTACTATATATTTTCTGGTGTGCATATAGAACTCTGTTTTGGCATGAGAGGAAATTTCATGCTAATTCACGGGGATTCATAAATATCCTGAATGCAGCACTGAAGAGATATTGATACTGATGGGGAGACTACTGAAGGCAAACACACCTCAATACTGCTTTAACTGTCAGTATTCACTTATGGAAAGTATTTACACGTAGGAAAATATAACTGGGACAGAGTTGTTTAAAGGCATTTTTTAAAATTGCCACTTCCATATATTCCATAGAACGAAGCCAGAAAAAATACTTTTTTAATCTTACATAGAGAAATGCCATTGCCTTCACATATCCAGCTGGTGTTTTAAGTTATTAATAAAAAATCCTCATTTAAGAGTGCTTGGTATTAAAGTCTTTGGTGAGCAAGCTATTGTCAAGGGGCACAGCCCATTCAACAGATATTTAAATTTCACAGAAACACAATGACAGATCCATTAGCTTCGAGTTTTACTTCTGTTTAACGCTTCATCTTCTGCTCCCTTGTGACTGCTGCAGTTCTGGTCAGGCATGTTCAGCTGCCAAAAGTTCTGCTGAAGAGCAGCATCCCATTTGAAGAGATATGAAAGGCTCTGAGCTATCTTGGAGCCCAGGAGCATTACCACGCACGTGTGGCAGCTGTTGCAGCCAACAGTCGCCGGCCTCGCCTCTCACCTTCACTCCCCATCACCAGCTAACACAAAAGAGTCCAAACGGCACAGGAACTCGGGGGAAAGGAAAATCATCCACGCCTGCGAGATGCCGTCCCGCTACCACATCCCTTTCATCCGGCCCTCGCTGCGCGGCCGCTGCCGAAGAAGGGAAGCCGCGGACCGAGCGGCGATGGCGGTGACGCTGACGCACCGGGGCGGCTGCCGCTGCACGGGTCCCCCGACGCCACCCGCACCCGCGGAGTGCGGGCCGGAGCCGCGGCAGCCGGGGACAGCGGCCATGCC
>VWYP01002948.1:142627-164889 GCA_013400435.1 Pycnonotus jocosus | reverse complement strand
GGGAAGGGAAGGGAAGGGAAGGGAAGGGAAGGGAAGGGAAGGGAAGGGAAGGGAAGGGGAAGGGGAAGGGGAAGGGGCAAAAAAAAGCATCATAATTGCACAGGGCAACAATCTGCTGGCTCTATCCCAATGAAGATGAATAACACCAGCTTATTTCTTTATGTGAATCTCTTTCCTCCTACTACTTCTATTTTGCCATACGACCTCATGAAAACCCCTGTGAAATGGAGAAAGTAAAACCTGGTTTATGTCTTAATTTAGACCGGAAGTGGGGCATCTCAGCAGGAATGTAAAACTGGAAGAGGGTCAGAGACGGACAACAAGGATGATGAAAGGTGTGGAACAGCTTCTATATCCAGACCAACTAAGAAAGCCAAGAGCCTTCAGTCTACAAAAAAAATGGCACAGGGTAGCAAGGACCAGAGGTCCGTGTAATCATTAGCAACCTGGAATGGGTGAAAGAGAATCTTTTTTTTTTTTCAATTTCTTTACTCTCCCTTCCAATAGAAACATTTTAGGGACATCTAATGAAAGCAAGAGCCAGCTCAGAACGAAACAAAGACAGGAGCCCCTTACAGGTATTTTAGTGACCTTCTGAGCTCCTTGCCAAAGGATGCTGTAGACAGTAAAACTTTAAGTTGATTCAGATGGTGTATGGATTCGTTTGAGAAGGAGAAATGCATTGCATGTGTAAAAACAGCTCTGTAGGGATCAAATCTAGCTGTGGCTGTTTCTGAGCTGACAACATTTGGAAGCCAGGAGAGCAGCATGCAGAAACACTGTGTGAGCTCGCCCATTAGCCTGTCCCACTGTGGCTATTCTTAGAATTTTATCAGTGTAATATTTCAAGGAGCACACAGAGGAAATATCAGTTGCTGAACCAAGCTGAAACAAGGCAGCTTGCCCAGCAGAGATGTTGAAAGGCCTGTCAAGGGCTGGATACACCAATGGAGAAGCACAGTGGAGACGGAGGAAGTGAATAAAGGAAGAAATGCAAGAAGAAAGTAGTAAAGAAGATATAAAGCTAAAAAGCATCAGAATGTGTTAAACATTTTATATTTCTGGCTGAAGTGAGAGCCAGAAATACCTCTGCTATGAAGTATCATGGCCTGCACCAACAGTTACCTCAGCCTTTTTAAGGTCTGTGCCAAAGCAATAAATATTTTACCAAGCAATGGTTATCTGTAGCTTTAACTTTAAATGTCCATGGCTGACTCACATTGTACTGAGCAAGAAACTCAAAGATCTGATAAGAGCAGTAGTAGGCAGACTGGTTGTTTAAGTTAATTGACATGAGGACAGGAACTGCCACACCAAATGTGACCTGATATCAATCTTCTTCAGGACCTTGTCTCTAAGACCTTCCAGCATCAGACCTCTGGGGAAAATATAAAAATGCAGTAATAAGATCTTCTCATTGCAAAACTATACGTTAAATAATTTTGATATTGCTGTAAGATCTGGAGTAGACAGTTCAATATTTCTTCTATGTTACTGCAAACTAGATTGCTTTATTTAACATATAATAGGGTTTTGTCCCATCACACTAAATTCTTGGCTCCAATGACAACCTCTGGTGGTAAATTTCATTATCTAATTATATGTAATGCAAAAAATTGATTTGGTATGAGTTTTGTATTTGTCATCTTCTAATTTCCATATAAGCCTCCTTGGTTTTATGTTTGACCTCAGGAGAACATTTCCAAACTTTCTTCTCCATGGTATGAATTTCTTTTTAGTTTTGCATCATCGTTTGCTTCCATTTTTCTTAGACAGATGAGTCTTTTTTATTGGCATACTGACAATGACAGACAAGTAATTTGCCATTTGTTCATTTATGCCAAACAAGGAAACCATCACCTCAGCAAAGCATATTTCCTGACATCCTCTTTTGTCTAGAGAATTATTACTGTACTATATCAAGTATGTAACATAGTATTTATGCCTCATACAATCATACTGCTTTATGCTGCAAAAACACCATTAGCAAAATACTTCTATAAATTATTCCTTACTAATGTCACCTTTTGGAACCATGCAGTACTGCAATTATATGGGTCTGGCAGAGATCAGATATTATATGAAGTCAAATTGAATGGTGTCTCTGTATTCTCCAGACTGACCTCCTCACAGATGTAACTGTAACAGTTTCTTACACCCAGACACCATTAGAAGATGAGATAAATAAATTCCTGAATTCCCTTGACAGAATGACCCTTTGTTTGGCTGTTTTACACAGATTTCCCAAGTTGAGAGAGTCTAAATCTTGCTCTCTCTCTTTTTTTTTTTTTTTTTTTTTTTTTTTTTTTTTTTTCTTTTTCCCCAGAAGAAACAGAAGTTAGAGGTTTGAAATCCATAGTCCAGGAATTCTGCTGAGTTGGCAAAGCAAGCTCTCCTACATGCTTCAGCTGGCTGTAAGAAATCCTAGTGCTGAGTTCCTGAATTCCTGAGTGTGAGGAGCATGTTACCTGGGCTGACACACACTCTCTGACAAAACAAAGTCATCCTGGGGCAGGGATGCAACTTTGCTGGACAATGTGAACTTAACAACTAAGCGTTCCTTATATATTCTTAATCTGAACATTGGGAAGTTATTTATGAAAATCCACTGGCTATTTGAGGTGCCACACTACTTCTAGTAAATCTTGCTTGTGAAACTGAAAGCAGTTTTGAGTTAAGGGAGAGGAGAGCAGAGGTCAAGAGCCACAAGGCAAGCACAGCAGTTGAACCTCATAAATCAGTAACAAAGCCCAAGATCTGTGGTGTTTGGAAGACATCAGCTTTTCTCACGGGGCCGATAGAGATAAAAACTTAGGTTGGAGATGAAAGTCATCTCTATATCCTTGTGGATTCCTGTACAGCAGTGCTCCCTCCTTGCTGCAACGGGGGTGGTCACTTGAAATAACAAACTTAAACAGTTGCTTCAGTAAAAGATTTTCATTACCCCAATGGTTTGCAGTTCAATTTTCATGTGAAGACTTTTTATGTTAAAGGACCAAGGTTTTGGTAATAAAGGCAATAACCTCCTGTCTGCTGTCAAGTAAGTAACTTTTATTGCTAAACAAAATGCACACTTAGCATTCAACTGAGGCAACATATTTAGAAAAGAAAAAAATCTTACCCCAACCAAACCTTACCTCAACCAAAACTTGCTGGTATTCAGGAGGAATTGAGCTTGTATCTTCTGTTTCTGGATCTAGTAGTTAAATAAGTCCATCTCCTGTAGTCTTTTTAAGGTAAAATAGTATGCCAAGAGGAGCACTTTTTATTTTTATGATATATATTTTCTTGTGCATGCTGCTTATGTTTGGCACTATTTTAAGTTGGCAGTGTAACAGTTGAGCATATGTGATTTACAACATCACACCCTGCTTATAAGATTAATGATAGCAGACACTTCATGTCTCACCTGTCATGCTTTGCTTTGGTCTTTCCATGTGAAACACAACCCTAGGATGGACATCAGCAGCTACAGGGTATTCAGTTTATAGGACCAACTTAGTACTAGGGTCTGAGATCAAATTCCAAAATATAACATAGTGAGGCAGGCCTTTTGCAAATGCTGTGTGTCAGAACCTCGGGCTGTAAGATTTGGATTTACTTAGCAAGAAATATTCAAGTAAGACAAAACAGGTAAGGCAGGTAGTTCTACATGCTAAGCAGCACATCTAAACAGAACTACAATGAAATCCTGTCTTCTTCGATCACAGGGTCATTAATTTGATTTCACACTGAGAGAAGGCTCCCCTATTCAGTAGCAGTTGGAGTCCAAAAACGAATTCCCCAAAGCAAGGACCCTTATCTAGAGTTTGGAAAAGTGAGTTGGGCATATGAAGTTGAAACACATTCAAAGGAGAGCACAAACCTGCAGCCTTGTTCCCAAACACAAGCTCACAGAATCAGAAATACTGGTTCAGTGTCCAGTAAACCCAAGAGAGAGTTCATTTCCATGTTCTCCACGCAAGAGTGCTGCAAGTGCCTGGCTCCCAGACAGGAGTAGGAGAGGGCAGAAGAGAACATGAGGTTACTAGAGGCCAAAGAGAGAATAATCCCAGATTCTGCTCCCAAGACAATCTCCATTTCTTCAGCCATATGTTATTTTAATATTACAAAAGCATAAATCAAATCCAGAAACTTCTGTAACCTGTAAGTTGAATAATGTCATATTCAGTAAAATTAATATGAAGACATTTTGGGATCTGGAAATTCATCTTACCCTAGATATCCAGTTAAGGATCTATTCCATAAGGAGATACTTCTGACAGCAGAAATTTCTTTCATTTAGCAAACAAAGACATATTCAAATTTGGCAGCTGAAATTATTAATGAATTTTCTTGGTAAGAAAATGGTTGGAGGCCATGTCAACTCTGACTGGGGCAGGCAGCACTTCCTGCTTATGACACCAGAGCATTGTGCTTTTGAGACAGAAACATCACCGTGCAACATGTGGTGTTCCTCAAGGAACCAAACTGCACAGTCTGCATCCTGATTTACCACAAGAACTGGGTCTGGTGAGGTTAAGTATTGCCATGGCTGCCTGGTGCACGGTGCCAGGAAGGCAGGGAGTGAACAGCTCCCAGGTAAAATGGTCGCGATCATAAGGATCCCTCAGCTTGTCCATTAAGGGTGCCACAGGACCCTCCAGAGCAACTTATTTAGAGCAAACCAGCTCCAAATACTGTGCCAAAGGCTGGTCTGCCACTTCTCTCATGTCAGGAAGTTCATGCAATGCCAAGAACAATTCCGTGGTAATGAGGCAGAGTTAGTCAGGCCCTTTGGGAAAGCCAAAGGAGGCAACACCTACTACTTCCTCTCCAACTTGATGGGCTCTGGCCAATTTGCTGCCTCGTAGAAATATCAGTGCTTATTAACCTTGCTGATTTAAAGGCATTAAGTAGGACCTGTGGTGATGCATTTCCCGTGGTTTGAGTTGTATAATTGTGTTCTCTTATTAAAGCACATTTTTTAGAGTAAATGCTATTATTTTTGTCTCCATGCAGAAGGCATTGCATTGTGCTTAATGGGGAAGATGAGGTTTGGACCAGAGTTAACCAAGGTAAAAAAAATCAGAAAAATCAGAAAGATACATAAACAGAAAGGGAAGCACTAGTCTCTGTGGTTAATCAGTGCTTATTTCAACTGATTTGTTTGCAGTCTATGCAAAGAGAAGATGTAGAAATGAAACAAAAATTCTTGTATACAATTCTCCAGTCAGGAACTATCAAGTACTGCAGTAACTTTTCCTCTCTCAGTTTTGGGGGAAATGTTTGCTGCAACATTGTGCCCACCTGCGGAAGAATACCATGAATAAATCAGATACAATTGAGACAGGTTTAATGTGTGCAGATGATGGAAATTGGAGGCAACTGCAACCACTTTTGGTCTGTTAAGGGACACATCCAGCTAATTACCTGATCATTTTTTGCTTTGCAGCACCAGTTTAGTTCAGCACATGAGATCATGCTGATCACTTAGTATTGAATTATACTAAGAAAGATTTAGGGCTATGCTGAACATTTTCCTTTATTTCTGCACTTTTCTGTGGGATAGCAGTACAGAAATCCATAAAGCACTCAGATAATGTCCTGGTCACGTTCCTATTATGGAAATCTGGACCAGACTGTGCAGGATTGGAGACTATGTTTTTTATCTTTGCCACCTAGGATTTCATAACATTAAATACATTCTTTATAAACTCAGAATACATCTTTCACCAACTTAGCAGTACCTGTGAGGAACCAGCACTTCAGCAAACCAGATACCAGTGTTCCAAAACAGGTCCTCATTGTCACACAGAACAAGAAACACAGCTTAAAGATTTAGCCAGCAAAATGAACAGTAGATGGACCAAATAAAAGAGTCAACCAGCAATACTTATTTAATGATGCTTTTATTTTACAGGATACAAATTTCTGTTCTTTTTATGTACTCAACATGAATTAAAGTGCTTAATTTTTACAATTCTCCACCCACCTTAGGATCAAATATACATATATTACAGAAAATATGTACAATATCTTCAATTTTTTTACATTCATATATTTCTTAACCATAAAAATGACGACTTACATTTGCACAACTTACAATGGCATCTGTATTTCACCTTTTAAATATTATTTATTTTATTGCAAAACCAAAACAAATTTACACTTCTTCCATTCAATATTTCTTTTATTAAATGTTTTTGCAATTAAAACCAGAAATGCTTCCATAATGAAGGGAAATTAAGATGTATAGCCTGTAATTCTGATGTCAAACATTACAGCTGATACAGCTCCCACTAAAATTAATGTATTAATCTGCCTTAAGGGCTGCAGAATAGAAAATACACTGGTAGAAAAAATAGTATTTCTATTGCAAACTGTTCTCTACTTGCAACAAATTTGGCTTAAAAATACCAGGGCACATAGATGCAAAAATGCTTTGATATAGTTCCCTCTTTTCTGAATGTTTCCACCATAAATACTTAATGAATCTACGAGAATGAACTCTAAACAGAAGTAGGTTGGTGTTATGCAGTGGCTGAAAACATGTTTTATTCAAAGAAATCTGCTTGAGGATTTTGAGAAAAAACACATTCTACATTCACTTGTGCTAGGAAGTGGAAGGGGTGAAACAAAATGCCATCGTTTATTCTGGGAAGAAATTTAATCACGAGGTTTCAAAGGAAGCTGATTGAAATGCCTCACTGGAATTTGCATGTTTGTGGGGGCTTTTGTGTCTGTTTTTATAGGCTGAAATAGTAAACATGCCACATTAGCAGATCTACCTCCATCTTTCTCTGGAAAGCATACTGAACACAGTCATTATACATTCTACTTTGAATGCAGCACAGTGTATTTTTTGATTGTAAAATACTGCTTGAAAACAAGTCAGCTGAGCAATAGTCTCAAATATATAAATACACGTATATACATATACACACATGCATATGTGTATATACACACACATATGTAATCATTAAATTAATGTTATGATCTGTTAAAGGAAAAGGATTTAGGAAACAATCTGACTAGCAGATTAAAACTCCTATCTGAGGAACACACTTACTACAGTCCCATGGGTCAGAACCTGCTAGATAAATTCCTCACACCAGCAGGGCCACAGACTAGAGCAAAAAACATTAACCCCATGTATTTAATTTCAGATTTCAAATAACAGTACACCACAGAGACTAAGAATGTTGCCCATTTCACCAAGGGATTTATGTTAAGGATAAATCAGTTCTGCCACAAAATTATTTCTTTCCAATCATTTATTTATACATATATATTTTCAGTTGTTTACATTCACCCCTGCATCAATTGCCTCCATCTGAAGTTCACCTGAGCTCTGTGATCCCAGGTAAGACATGGTATCTCAGCAGCTCCCACAGTGGTGGAAGTTTCATCTTCCACAGGTGTCCTTATATAATGTAAGGCAGATTCTATGTGAATTTAAATCATTGAAGGTATAATAGCTCCAGCAGGTCTGTTTATATAGCTAGTTTATACCAGCTATATGGAGAAAGACCTTTTGTTATTGCTTAGGATTCTTTCTACATGGAATGTTTATTTCTTTCCTGAAAGTCTTTCCTTCAGTATAAGAAATAACTAGCCTCTTTTAATTTTATTTAATCTTCTCTTGAAATGAAAAGCTGATGACTTTTTATACTAGATATGTGGTAAGGAAGCCAAACAACCTGTCAAGTGTTTCCACATCTTTCCCCCTTGTTTTAATATATGTGTTTTCTTTTCCTTCTGACTCCACTTAGAAGTCCGTGGAGAATACTTCTATAATCTCACCTAAATTTTACTTAGGTGGTAGTGTATTTACTCTATATTTATTCAGTGCCTTGCCTTCATCCATAACTTAAAAACACGAACAATAAAAATCCTCTTTTCTATGAAAGGGAGTTAGAATCTTTGAGATTTATAAAGCACTTTGGGATGGTTTTGCATAAAAAGGTGCTACTAATATTTACATGCAATTAAAGTGGTTTAATATTCTATTCCAAATAGAAGAGAATGATTTGTACTCTCAATATCTATTTTGCACATATAAGTTAAATACACTTTGGAATAAACAAAACTATTCAGCATAAAGGGATTTGAAATACTACATAATACAGGTTTTATAGCAGCTCTTCAACCAAGCAGGAGTACCTGATACCAAAAGAGAATTTTTAGAGGGTGTGGAGGAACAGTGCACACATGCAGATATCATTATACACTATTTTCCCATGATAGGGGGAGAAAATAAGTAATTTCAAAAAATATATTGCTATGATCCAAAAATATGAATGATAAAATTAAGTTTTGTTCTGGTTGAACACAGATGAAACCACTAAAATAACTTTTGATCTGCTTTAAATCACACAGAAGAGTGATCACTTTTAAAGTGAGAAACAAGCATTACTTGAACACGTGAGTTACAAAACTTAAATAATTCAGCAGTCATTCACATGCATTCATGCATTATGAATGAATGCTTAGTTACAGTTTATTCCTTACACACAGAGCTTTATGCTCACAAATTTAATGCCTTTTTTTCTTTTCCTTAAAGAATTTAAGAATTTATTTCAAATGGGAACAGATTCTACCTTGTTAGAATGATGGTTTTAATTTCACTGCTTTTATTATAGTTCTTAAGCCACAGCAGCTACAACTTTGTATTTGTTCCTCTGTAGTCGTAATTTACAATTTAAAGTTAAAGTCTGGGATGCTGTTAGGAGGACTTATCTGTTGAGAATGAAGACAACAGGCTGGTTAAATTTAGAAGCAATTTCTCCATCTTCTGATGTCTTTTTATATTGGTAATACATACTTTTCCCACAAAATACACACAGAACCATGTATTTGAGTGCCAAGGCATTCTGACTCAGAAGAGAACAATTCTGACCAAGCATTTGATTATGAGAACATGAAATGGGCTTCACTAGGATGAATAAAATATCCTGTGCTATATAAAATTTAATGGCTGAGAGCAAACATGAGGCTAACATCCATACAAACAATTCCCAGTGCTAACTTCATGTCAAATTGCTTATGCTCAAGTGCAGGGCTTCATCTGGGAGATGCTGCCATTCAAGCAGCTTCAACTACATAATACCACTGTGACAATGAGGAAGCACAGAAACTGCTACTTCTGATCACTTAACTGGAATGGGGCTTCCTACCTGGCTTAGAATTAGGTTTGCAGGAGCTTAGAAAACAGAATGTATTACACAGCACCAAGTTGGGTAGGATGCTGACCAGCCAGAGGGCAGGAAGGCTCTGCAGGCTGGATCAATGCGTCAAGCCTGCTCTAAGAGGTTCAACAAGGCCAAAAAGCTGCCTGGTGGCAAAGGACCTGGGAGTGCTGGTTCGACAGCAGCTGAACAAGAGCCAGTGTGTGTGCCCAGGTGGCCAAGAAGGCCAGTGGTGTCCTGGCTTGTATCAGCAACAGTGAGGCCAGCAGGAGCAGGGCAGTGATGGTCCCTCTGTTCTCAGAATGCACAAGGCTGCACCTCAAATGCCATGTCCGGTTCTGGGACATGAAAGACAGGGTAAGAAGGACATGGAAGTGCTGGAGTAGGCTCAGAGAAGGGCAACAGAGCTGGTGAAGCATCTGGAGCACAAGTCCTGTGAGAGGTTGCTGAGGGAGCTGGGGATGTTCACCTGGAGAAAAGAAGGCGCAGGAGGGACCTTTATCACTCTCTACAACTCCCTGAAAGGAGATGATGGCAAGGAGAGGATTGGTCTCTTCTCCCATGAAACAAGCAATAGGACAAGAGGAAATGGCCTCAAGTTGGCCAGGAGAAATTTAGGTCAGATTTTAGAAAATGTTTTGTCACCAAAAGAGAGGTCAAGCACTGGAACAGGTTGCCTAGGGAAAGGGTGGGATCACCATCCCTGAAGGTATTTAAAAGGTGTGTAGATGTGGCACTTAGGGACATAGTTTAGTGATGGACTTGGCAGTGTTGGGCAATGGTTGGACTCAGTGATCTTAGAGGCCTTTTCCAACCTAATTGATTCTATATTCTGATATCATCATATTTTCAGTACAACTCAGTCACTCCTCTCTGAGAACTCTTTTAAAGAAACTTCTTCCTTTACACTCAACACCTTGAGCATGGGAAACAGGTTTGATACACTGGGATGTGATAAGACAACTCTCCACATCCCACAATTGCACTTGAGGCTCTTGTAGAGGATACCCACTCTTGGGAGATGGCTGTGAAGGAAGGATAGCCACCAAGAGTTCTGCTTGCTTACCTGAATGTTCTCCCATCCCTTGGCAAGGTATATGTAAGATTACATATATTAGCTAGGGAGACCTTATATTACCTTGGCAAAAAATCTGATGGTACTTTCCAACATGAATCAAAACAGGCTTGAGCTGCCCATTGCTAAAGGTAAACACAGCTGCCAGTAGAAGTAACTTAAAATCTCTTAAGAGAATTACAGAAGAGCTTTCACATTGGATAAAAGCAATACTAGGGTTATATCCAGAAAAATCTGGACACAGGGAGCACCCAGGGAAAAAAATTCAGAACTGACATGCACCAAGTCTCTAGTACTCTACCATACCATGCCCTGATCATTATTAATACTGGTGTAAAGCTGTGGAATCTAAAGGCTGTGGTAGATCTTGGATCTGTGCAGGTGAGAGCAAAATCCATCCCAATAACATTAAGTTACATGACATTCTTATGAAGCAATGCTGGACACTGCATGCTCATGTGTGCTTGCCACTAGAAACAGATATTAATCCTTTGCTAAATGCAAAATGAGTTGAGGTTTATTCCCCTATAGTGTTGCAGAAAGAGTAAAGCAGGAGTAGGAGTTCAGTGGATAGTTTGTTTGGCAAACTCATTATAAAAACCCAACAATTTAAATCTGTCATGTTACTAACAAAATTGAACCTGAGCTCTTCAGCTTGACATGATTTAAAATACAGATTGCAGATTTATTGAGGAGTAAGACTCCTGAATGTTCTTGTGGCAGGTTGATCATAGAAGTTACATATATTTCTTCCTTTAACAGTTTCAAAAAGGAAAGACAGAAATTATTTTAATTGATAGTCAATCACTACCTCTGAATTTGCCATATTTCATTCAAGGATACTAAAGTAAAAAATTTTAGGAAGGTCATTTGCCTCTATGTATAAAAACCCTAATAGGAATGGAAGTTCATAAAGAACTTAATATTGTAAAGCCAGAGAGCCCTTATACCCAGAAGCAGAAAACAAATAATGTTAGTCCATAAAATTTCAGATTTTCAAGCTCAGACTTCATATTAATTTTTTTTTAAACCAGGCTCCACTTTAAAACAATAATCCTTGAAGACTGTTGTCATAAATAAGCATTACAATACCTAATCTTCTACAAAAATCAAAAAACTTAAGTTCAAAATGTTCTTTTTGCTCCAATAACCATAACAACAAAAATACACATTCCCAGAAGGTTACTAGAATCTGTTGCTTTTCTTAAACCACATACTGCATTTGAGCAACAAACTACTGCACTCTTAAAAGCTAACAGTGATAGGACACTGAAGAAAAGCGACTACTTGTTTAAACACGGCTGGAACTCATTTGTCCATTGCATGCCACTTACATTACTGCTAATTTTTGATGCATAAAAATACCAAGATCATTAAGTGTCAGCTATTAAAACAAATCACTGAACAGTATTTTTCAATTTAGGACTGTGTTTAATTTCAAATAGAAAACATGCTTTTGTTTAAAATAAATTATTCACTAATAAGAACCCAGGATCATGAAATCAAAGCAATGATCAAGTATTGTACATTTTTAATACTGTACATATATTATATATAGTTTTCTCATATTTTATGTATTTATTTCTAGATTGAAAATCATTAGATTGTTTCCTTGATAAATTGAAACCTTAAAAGCCAATATACCTGTGAAAACAATTTGCATTACTTTAATTAAAAAGATACAAGTGAATACAACATATGTACAGAACTGTGGAAATCAATCTATAAACTACATACATTAAACCAAACTGTCCCTGCATATTTAAGTACAGATCTATTTTGGCAATGTGGAGGTATATCTTTTATCCTGTTGCAAGTCCTAACATGTAAGTAGGAAGCTTCAAATATTTGCATTCTTAATGAAAGTAGCAAATGTTAACTGAAGAGCAACTGGATTTTAAAAAAATTGCATTACAACAAACAAGTAGTACAGTAAAGTTAGTAAGTATTTTTAATAGCATTCACATTTTTTTAAAAAGTCTCTGAAACGGACCTGTATATCACTTTTATTGACAGAACATAAATATAAGAAAAAGATCCCTAAAAAGACCAGAATTCTTTTCAAAACATAAAGTGCCAAGATGTGTATGGTAGTAAGAACTTTCTTTTTCTTTTTTTTTTTTTTTCCTTGATTGAGCAAAGAAAGGTCAACACAAAGGTTAACCACAATTTCAACTGAAATCTTTTAAAAATGTCATGTGTTCTTGAGCTTCAGCATTCAGATCTTTTAGAAGATTCAGGCTGCTCTTCTAAATTCACTTGCAGTTCATTTTGACATTCTGGTGTCTCACCTTTGACAGCTAAATGGATGACTTTTAGCCACTTCTGCTTCAGTTCCTCATTGTCTGCAGCAAAGCTGTGCACAGACTTGGACTGGGTCAGTTTGAAGCTGTGGGGGAGGTCAGCACTTTTTGGAGTGTCATCCACTGTGTAGCCCAGAAGAGGAATTGTAGCCAGAGCTTTGACATCCTAAGAAGAAAAAGTTCTTATTAAGAACAGACAACTAATCTACCATTCCTTCTCATTTGCTGTACAGTTTGGTGACAACACCTGGATTTTTCCTCCATTCCCAAGCTATCTGTTGTCTCTTCATCAAATACCAGTAATAATTAACAAAACCTTATAATTAAAATAATTAATAAAACCTAATAATTAAAAAGCCCAATAATAATTAATAAAATCTTTTCCATTTCCCCTGTACATACCTGTGGAGCACCGTACATGTAGAGCACAAGAGCCTCCTGTTTGGGTATGACACACCATGCTTTCTGCCAGGGCTTGGACTTCTCCATGTACTGAAGAAAGCTACATATGACACTATTTCCAGAGACTTCTGCAGATTCAATCTAGGAGGTAGTAGAAAGCATAAAAAGGAAAATAAACTTTCCTTCAATAAAGACTGAAAACAGAGAGAACAGAAAAGCAGGAAATTTATCACCATTCATATCAACTCTTGGATAGTATCTGCTAAAGAGCTTCAGGAAATACCAAAGAAAGATCATGAAGGGCTGGATTTATGGAGAATATAGATATAGATATATAAAACACATACAGTCACAACACATATTCCCTTAGCAAGTGTAATCTGTTCCTTTTTCCATCAGTAATTTTGGATTAGAGACTTCTATATCACTCCAGTTTTCATTTTGCCACCACAGTCAGCCTTTCTCTGTATCTGAGCATCTACAATGCCTGATTTCCAAAATAACACGATGTTAGGCACTGAAGTGCCACTTACTATCCAACATGACAACTTGTCTACTTTGGCAGTCAAAATATTACGACAGAATCAAATTTGAACACATTTCTAAGAATAACATAAACATTCAAGTACTAATCCTAGAGAAAAGATTATATTAATTGCTTCAAATCTGCAGACAGAGTAAAATACTACTCAAGTTAAATAAGTGAACTGGAGATGATAAGAAAAAACATAAAATGATTATGTGGTAAAATTTCCATTGACCTTGACTTTTCAGATGCCAAAAGCTGAGGGCAATCTGACAACCTAAAGGTCCATTTTATACACGAAACAGTATCTTTCTACTCAGACTCTGAAGGAAGAGCAAAATTCTCCTCCATTCACCTTGTTTCCATTCCCAGTTCTTTCAGTCTGAGCATATTGATATTTTCAAATATCAAGTGGTGGCTGTGAGGTTTGTTGCTATGAAAGCTTTAGTGCAGAAGAAGAAAACTGAAAATTTATAAGCAAGGATTAAATTTTTTCATAGGAGCTGATGTAACTGAAAGAAGCAAACAAGTTCTGAGCTTTATAATTCCCTTTAAAAATGTAGTTGCAAGAAACAAAACAATTTTGCAAAGGTGAGTGCTGGAAACCTAAATTGATAGAATATGACAAAATTGATCCACATACTTTTTATTTTCTCAAAGAGAAAATAAACTCTGCAAGAATGCTACGACTTTTCACCTACTGATGAGCCAAAATTATTGCAGCTATACAAATATAGTATTTTTTGCATGACATACCTCCAAGATGCCCTTTCTCTTCTTTTCTTCACTGTCTGTACAACCAATTATTACATGATAGCAATCCTTACAGACTTTGTTCAATTTATTGCCATCATATTCGAGATGTGCTTTGTAATCAGAACATTTCCAGCAAACCACCTTAGGGAAAAAAAACCCAAAAAACATACATAAAAGATTTAAGTATTTATAGAAGTTTATTAAAATATAAATAAATATTAGTATTATGCAGTATTTTGCAGTATATTTTTAATTCTATGGAACAAGAAAGATGTCTTTATAGTATGTCAACAATGAAAATTACTTGAAAATAATGACTTTCCAAATTTGTGCCACTGCTTCTTAACTAGAAGTGCTTCTTCCTATTTACCTGGTGGAAATTTTGTACTTTGCATAAAATCACATTAGGCTCTTTATTATATCTGTAGTTTGAAGTTAGGTATAGAATCAGAATATAGCACAAGCCATGCTGGCAGTTTCTTTATATGCCAACCTGAAAAGGTACATTTACCAAATGGTTTTCTATGTAACCAGAATGAGGTTACGAGAATGAACAAAACCTACAACAGAGATGACCTTTTAATGATAAAAGTCTGATAAAATCAGAAATGGCTACTTTTTTAACTTGCTAAGAAATATTTGCATGTTTAAATGTATATATATTTATACATGTAAAATTTACAGTTTTAAAATCCAATGAGGAATACACAGAATAAATAAGCCAATATCAACTGATTTTCCCTGCTTTTTCCTTTTCAGTATATATGTAACTGAAATGCAAGAGAGATATCAGAGTTGTTTCATTAAAAGTGTTTTTCCACAGATTTTTTTTTTCACATGAAAAAAGCTGTCCTGAATAAAAAACATGAGTGTGGTTATTTCAAGAAAGAAAGGTAGATAAATGGACTTGAACCATTAACACATCTGAACAAAACTTTATTGTGGACCAAGGCTTTGCAGTACTAATCTAGATCACCACCTTCAGCTTGTAGCTCTAGACAATACCAGTTATTTATTTCCTATTAGTCACTTCTGGAAAGCCACCACTGCTAGCCCAAATTAACTCCCATGGAAAAAAATCTTTTGAAATTAAAGCACAGGGAGATGTGATAGAACTGTAACAGAGGGAAGTAGTTAGGAGTCTGAACAAAAAGGGAAATAAAAATGGAGGGTGTGGTTTTAATATTAACAGAATTTTAAGACAGAAAGGTCTGGGGGGAAAACCCTCTATGACAACTGTAAAGTCAATAATTTAGAGCTTCTGAAAAAGTCTCTGGTGTCCTCTAAAGCACAAAAGCAGCATTATGAATGCGGCAAGCCCTCATACGAATTAAAAACATCAGAAAGGAATCAGACAAGACACCCTGTACCTCAAATAGTAAACCCGAGCTTGTACTACCATCTGGTGGAGACAGGCAGAGCTGCTGGGTGGCAAGGGAAGGAGGCACAGTATGTTGCTTTTGTTAACTTCTGACGACTCACATGTTAACTTCTGACAGCTCTTTGCTGGTTGCTTTCAAGCTGGATGTGTTACTGTAGCATCCCACAGGGAAAGCAGCAGCAGTACCCTCTCCCCACCCTCACATTCCCTCCTTCCCTGATGCTTTGCACATGTTCACACATTTCCACACTGAACCCAGCTGGGAGCAGCTCCAAGTTAACCTAAGGAAAAACTGCAGGGTTTTATGGTCTTTTGGTTGAGTCAGCCAGTGCTACCTGAAATAATGCTGGATTATGCCATCTTAATATGGCCTTGAAACTCTTCATATTAGTAGAGGTCTCTCAAAACTAACAATATAATGTGTGCAGGACCTTAGGTCATTATGCACAAATGTATGCTACTCCTTAATGACTCCCAAATTCACCAGGCCAGCTAAAGCAGGCAGAGGGCCCCTGGTGTATGCAGAGCTGCTTCTTTCAGCTACAAATGCAGCAGCAGACTCTGCAGCACTGGCACAGGCTGCCTGGGGAACCCATGGATGCCCCATCCCTGGAGGTGTTCAAGGCCAGGGTGGATGTGACTCTGAGCAGCCTGGTCTGGTGCAAGGTGTGCCTGCCCACAACAGTGGGGTTGAGATGTTTAAATTCCCTTCCCACCCAAGCCATTCTATGATTCTCTGATGACAAGGAGCCGTGAGAAGCCAAGCAGGTGCTTGGAGACCCTCCCAGGCCTGCTGAGCAGCTGCTGGGGTTTGCACTTACATGTCCACATGCTCGGCAGTGGTGCCTCCTCCTTGTCAGTGCATTGAAGGGCTCCTTGCATTTCATGCACATGGTGACCTCATTGTCCCGGATCCACCTCGGTGCTCTCTTCCCAAGCTCAGCATTCTAAAGGATAGCAGGAGAAAAAAGAATTTTAAAAGCCAGTAAAAAGCTGCACAGTACTTGAAATAGGGAAAATAATTATTCTCTTCCTCTGGAAAGGAAATTACAGAACATAGCATTTTGAAATCTATAAAAGAAATAACAAAGAACCCAGTCAAAAATCATGATGCATCACTGAAAGGGTGCTCTGTTGTGTGTTTCAAGAAAGAAAGAGGCTTGTTTACAAGATTTGGCATTATGAAGGAAAACAATTACCAACAAGATGACTGCTTTGTGATTACTCTTCTGTAAGAGTGATGAGCTTGAAAACAAAGTTTCTGCCAAACTTTTTCCACTTACTAAAGAACACAATAGGTATTAAGAAGGTTACAAAGGAATAACAGCAGCTTACAGAGACTTCAACAGGCATGTCTTCATATTCTTTAGCAATTGCGTTTCTGAAAGTTTCATTCCTCTGCTGAAAAGCTTCAATAGTACTCTGAAGTGCCTAAGAAAACAGTGGAGAAATTTCTCAGACATGGTAAAATTTAAAACAGACTCTGCCTTCTGACAAGTTATTGATAAGCAGAGAGAAGGTAGAGACAGGGAACATTAATATTACTTTTCTGATTGCTTCAGTGACAAAGTGTTTAGAAAATAAAGAATGTAGATGAATTTACCTTTATCCATTCTTCTTTATCCTGTTCAGAACTAAAAGAAATATTTGACACATTAGTTTGAGACTAGTTCAGGAAACATGACCTCACTTTCAACAACTTTTTACAAAAGCCAAGTAACTCTGCAGTAATTCTCAAGAATTTAAACAATAGTTATTGCATTGTTAACTGTCCAACTTAAAACAAACAAACCAACCAAACCAGAAGACAAAAGTTAGCAATGTGAGAAACTTCAGTGTATGTGGCTCTCCAAAAGTGCCTCCTCCTTGGATAATGTGTTGGGGAAAAAACCCTGCTGCACCATGTAATACCAGTCATACGAAATTTAATTTTTCTGTGGATTGGTCCCAAGGATGCAAAAGAGAACCTTTACAACACCTCAATTAAAACAGCTCCCCATGTGTTGCTTTGCAGTATTAGCAGAACTTTTAAGCAAGCAGAATCCTAAACAACTGTTTTCCCTTCTCACCTACCATCTGCACATGAGGAAGAAGAAACCTGTCCAAGCAACCAAAATCATTCTTCCTACCTGCTTACAGTAAAAACCAAAAGCTAAGCTGTTAAACACAGTACCTGACCAGCAACCTTCCAAAGAAATAATCTACCAGCTGTTTAAAAATGGTGATTGAAAATGTGCACCAACAGTAGTTTGAAAAATAAATATAAGTCTACTACTAACGAATATGCCAAGAAGAAATTAAAAATTATTACAGTGTTAATACAAGCTCATGAATTAAAGACATTAAGGCATGGAGTATATACACTACTCATACATTAATAAAGATTTTCTAATATAATTGAATAAGAGCTTCATGGCACTTACTTCTTCACAGTTTTGTACAGACTTACTGTATTCTAACAATGATCATAAAGTAAAAGATAAAAAATCACCTAAAACAAACTAATGCAGTAAACCTTCTACTGGTAATGTAGGAAAGCTAACAAAATAAACTTTGTTGTATCAATTTTCTTCCAATTAAAACACACTTCAGAAACGGTATAGCAAGATGCCACCTTACACCATTGAAATAGGTTTATGACATAACAATTTAAAAAATACTTAGCAAGATATCACACAGTAATTTACAGTAGATATGACTGAAAGCCAAAAACATATCCCAGAAATCTTGCAGATCTTAGTGGAAAGGGTTTTTTGTATAATTTTTTTCAAAGTATATATTTCATTTGAAATTGAATTAAAGTGTAAGTAAATATCTATATGTTGTTATCTTTGCATATTCTCTTCTGTAACTCTCATTAAATATTACAGTTTTTCCATAAAGGAAAGCAGCTTGCAAGCTCATTGGCTAGCAAGCTGTGGTTTGTCCCCAAATGCATGGTGCCAACACAGAACTGTACCCACCATGGACATTTTCCTGCTTATTTAATCCTCACCTCCCTGCAATGAAATCCTGACTGCTAAGAATAGGATTTCTAAGCAGGCCCTAAAGGAGGGGAGGATCTCACTTTAGCTGAGTCTAGATAGGGGCAATTTAGTCTAGGCAATGCAAAAAGGTAAGGGGAAGGTAACTCAGCAAAAAGAGGATATAAGGACTAATAAATTGGAAAGCAGCAAAAGTGCCAGTCAGAAGAGTGCACCTGGAGAAAAAGGATCCAAGAATGAAAAGGAGAGCTTACTTTCCAGGAGGAGGCTGATAGTTGAGACTGGAAGAAAACAAGTAGATGGGAAATGAGCCTGAGGAACAGAGGAAAGCAGATGCCCACCTACTGCTGCAGAAAACTCTGTTCTGTAGAGATAAACCCACTGGGTTTATAGAGCTTTGTTTGTTGGACCTGCCCTGAGGTGAACAGACTCCTTGGTACCAAGGCAGCTGAGATCCCAGAGGCACCAGTGATTAACATACCCAGTGTCCTAAAACACTTGAGTCAGACAGGCTGCCTGGGCACTGCTCTTGAATTCCCAGCCAGCCCCTTGACAGCTGTCTTGGGCATTTCTGCAAAGTTAGCCAGTGTGCTATGCATCCTAGATGTATTTTCTGCTCAAAGAGATTCTTGGACTGACAATTCATGATTTTTTGGCAGCCTAGGCTATTTTCAAAACACAAGTATTAAGGTGAAATCCACTGCATCGTTCTTCAAATCTGTTAATCCACTCTTCTGGGTGCATATATTTGATCTCAAGGAACTGGCCAAAAAGACTGCTTACCTGGCCTGCAACTCCAGTGTCCGCTCTTTTCCAGACACTTGGAAAGTGTGTGGATATTCCTCATTATGAGTTTCTATAATCTTCATGCCATCTATGCCAACTCTGGTCCGAACAGAGAACTTGGATCCCACCAGGCTGAATTTGGGGACGCAGTAGAGCAACATGTTGTTAAACTGGGGGGAAAAATAAACGTGGTTTTGCACACAGAAAAACACAGACAAAGCCATAGTTTGTCCACTGAGAGCTGGACAATATCACAAAACTAGACCTGGTAGGTGAGAAAGAAGGTTCTTTCCTGATCAGCTGGCACGTGAGGAGACCAAAGGTCTAATGAAAGAACTTCTCTTTCTTATTTCTTTAGGAATAGGATTCAAGGACAGCTTCAGCTAATGTAAGAATAATTGTTCTGCATATACAGCAGTCTTCATAGTATTTATTATCAAATTATACCCAGACCAGATATTCTATGCCAATGTAAAGCTTTTCTAACCAAATACCCGTTTTTATGCCCCAATAGTGCACAATCTGCTGTAAACTGTAGAATAAGGACTCTTCCC
Organism: Pycnonotus jocosus; assembly: GCA_013400435.1. NCBI lineage: Eukaryota > Metazoa > Chordata > Aves > Passeriformes > Pycnonotidae > Pycnonotus > Pycnonotus jocosus. The sequence goes on along the minus strand of VWYP01002948.1, from coordinate 144,952 downwards.
TTCAGTGTATACATTTATTTTTATCCTGTACCAAAATAATTTTATTTTGTACAAGATAAAACTAATGTTATTTGAAGATATTATTTGTCTTTTCTCCAAGGCAAAAGAACATTTCCTAAAGCTTTTATTCCCTGAAACTCTCCCTATCACAGGGGGTAAAAATAGTACATGAGCAGGACAAAGATATATTCCTTTATTAAATTAGAACTTTAAATAATGTTTAAATGTCTAAAGCCCCAGCCTAGAAGCACAGTTATTAAATCAGATATAAAGTGATTTAATTTTCTCACTTTTTTCCCCCTCTCATTTTTCTCAAAATTAATTATTAAAAAGAAAAACTCACTTCAGTTGAATCCTATTTCATAGAAATCCTGTCTAGACTATTGCCTAGTCTGTATCACTTACAGACAGCACATTTGAGCTTGCCACCTCTCACATGAAGAGAACATCATTCAGGTCAGCTGTCCAGCCCCAGTTGAGGTCCTACTATTCTATGATTTCTCCTTTGTTTGAAGCACAGATCAGGAGGAGCTGTGCCTCAGCATCCTGTCACTACCCTTTATTAACCAGAAGAGGGGCCATGCCAGAGACCCCTGAGCAAGAATGTATCAGCAATTTTCAATGCATGGGAGGCAGCAAACTACACCAAACCTTTTCCAAGGGAGCTGTAAGGGAGCACGTCTGTGCTTTTTGAATTCCAGCCGAGAGGATGACCTGCCTCGATAAAAAGCTCCCACAGGACCACAAGACTGACTCACTGGGACCTTGACAAACAGTCCATCAGGGCAAAGATCCTAAGCTTTCACATTTCAGTTTAATGAGAATTTCCAAGTTCTCATGATCAGCAGCCACCATTCTCACCAGGAAAAGGTACCGCTCTTGAGCAGACGTGTTGCGAGCAGCCAGTTTAAGGATCTGTCCTTCCTTTATCAGCTCATTTGAAGGGTTCACGATGTCTTCCTCTTCTCCCAGCATCTCATATATCTCTAACAACTTCTTTAGATTCTCCTTTACAGTGAAAACACAGTTATAAAATTTATTAATTGAAAGCACAGATCTTTATGCAGTTTAAATTGAATGATAGGAGCTGGCAGAAATCTGGAGACAGCTTTGGAAAATATATTTATACCCAGTATGTGTGGTCTGACTGATTAATCTAGTTGATAAACCAAGAAGTACTTTTAGAAATGTTATGTCCTTGGTAATTTTTAAAATGCAGTTAGTTGTTTATGCAGTCTGCATTATTTCTTGCCCAAAACATCTCACATTTCAATTAAGATCCTATCATCCCAGCCCAATCAGGCAAAGAAACAGTTTACAAACATTATCCTGCACTCACAGAAACAGATGAAACAAGGTTAAGAGTTCAGTGCAGTATCAGTGATTTAAGCCAAGAGAACTAAGTCTGCCCCATTTTCCACTTGAGAGAATTTGTTGCAATGAGAGATTTTGTCTATCATTTCCAGCAGCTGTATAAATACAGTAGGAACATCACTTTGGCCCAAGAAACCAATTCTTGCCATTTTAGGGAAGATTTGCAATTCACTCTCCTAGCTTCACCAAATATTGAAATATAATATATTGAAAAGTGATCAGGAAAACAAGGATCATTTACCATCTTTCTTATTGCACTGTTCGAGTGGCTCGCTGCAGTGGATATAATTTCCAGGGATTCTAGACAGGAAAAAAAATGGAAATAAGTAAAACCAAAAAGCTGCACTTTCACTTATTTATGTACTACATAGGGGGAGAAAAGCCGGGGGGGGGGAGGCACAGAGGTAATTCTACAAAAATGTTTGTTGTTTTTATGTATATCACAAAGTACAATAAATTTCCTCAGTTAGCAATAAAAACAAAAGAAGGTAAAGTGGAAACCATAAAACCATAAAAAAAGTCAGCTACCAAATAGAAATTATAATATGGAAAGACCAGAAGAGAATTATTACAAGATTACAGTAGCACTTCAGCACTTCAAATCACATTTTTCTGTGACAAGAACACTCATAGTTCCCTCTCTCCTTTTCTCAAAGTAGTTCAGAAAGTCAAACTATATTTTTTTCAGTTGAAACAGCTCATCTTACAAATGTTTACTGTAATGGTACTAAAAATGAAATATTTAAAAGAGTTATCTGGCAAGTGATTTTGAACACTCCATGCAAATATCTCGAACCATTCTTGTGTAAATACAGAGAGAAAGAAATTTAAAAGTGGGCTGTGCTTTTTCCCTGCAGAAAATTAAAAGTACAATGAGCCTAACTTCACTTTTTTTTCAAAAATAGCATTCCAAATGTGCATAAAGCAAATGAAAATGCCAACCAAAAAAAA